>JADBJO010010205.1:60016-74945 GCA_016801955.1 Conus betulinus
GCCATTGCAAAGATTGGACAGTAGCAGAACTCGTATGGTGGCACAAAGATTAGCACAAAGATTATTAGAGTATCAGTTATCAAAGGTGACAAGAAATAAAAGACAAATTGTCAGTGACACTAGAAACCAAATCATCCTTCTAATACAAATGTAGATATTCTGAAGACATGAAGACAAATGCAAAAATTCAAAAAGAATGCATGGATCCAGACACACACACAGGACATACATACAAACAGGTGCTCAAAAAAAACTTTTTTTGTGGCATTCCTTCCTCAGTTTTTTTCTTGCTTTTTATTTTTCTTATTTTTTTTTCATATATCTCCGTTTGGTCATGGACTTCACATATTCTATCCTTTACCCGCATTTTTCCTTTTAGTTGTGATAAACACTAAAAAAAAAAAACAACAAAAATTAATCACACACACACATGCACACAGACACAGACAGACAGACAGACAGACATACACACACACACACACACACACACAGACACACACATACACAAACACACATTAAACAAATAAGAAAGCCAAATACGAGTTTTTGTGGGGCTCCAACCAAACCATGAACAACGGTCACACAGACCCCTGTTTTTTTTCAATGTTTTTTTTAATTAGGAACAATTAATTATCTCTCGCTCTTTCTCTCCCCCTAACCCCTCGCCATACCTCCACTCCCTCACACTTAGTGTTTATTTTCTTGATCCTGTTAATAGTTTGTCACTACTGTGTGCTCTCTCCCCCTAACCCAAGCCCCCACCCCACCACACCCTACCACCCCCTCTCTCACACTTAGAGTTTATTTTCTCAATCGTGTTTAACAGTTTGTCATTACTGTGTGATGACTTTCAATCTCTCCCTCTCCTCCCTTTCCTCCCTTCCACTCCTTCCACCCTCCCCTCCCCATTGCGTCCTCCTCCTCGGAGGTGATAACGTACGTATCAATTTATCATTTGCGTTGTATGAAGAACGATTATACGAACATTTTTAAAGATACAATCATGTTCACATATACCTACACCCAGAAGTTTCTCCATTAAATAAAACACAGTTATGTTTTGGAAATCAATTTTCGTCCAAATTTGATAAGATTAACATAACGATAACAACAACAATCTCACTCACACCACATATATAGGATGAGGTTCACAGAGGCTGGTTCATGAGCACATATACTGCACACATATATTAAAAAAAACATGCTGATCACCCATGGACTCTTTACGACAGGGTATGTTGCTGTAATATTTGCAATGACCTGCCATGAAGAGGCATAACTCATACAGTGGTACATAGTTCAGACCAGTATCTGGCATTAAGGATAGTCTCGTTCATACCGAAACACACACACACACACACACACACACACACACACACACACACACACACACACACAATCTCTGCACGTGCAGATAAGCACACATGAATGTCCAAACACAGACAAAGGAAAAACAACCTATTTGTCAAGGGGCAATCACAGCATGCTGCTTTACTGTAATATTTGCAATGGCGTGTCAGTGATAGGCCCTTGCAGATATTTGACAGTAAATCCATTCATCTTTGAAATACAGACCAAATTAAGACCACTCATTGAAATGGAAAAAAAAAACTTAGTTGAGATCACACATTTCTTGCCGACAAAACATCAACGTATGTTTTAGAAATCCATTTCTTCAACATTTGATACAGCTGATATAGCACAACAGTCAACAAATGCCACTCACACCACACATGCAGAACAATGTTTGCACAGACATGTACAGTACAGTAGCACATATGTACACATTGATATGACGAAAACATGCTTATCATGGTCTCTTTAAAACAAGGTATGTTGCCGTAATATTTGCATGGAGAGTACCAAGGATAGGCCACTGCAAAGATGAGACAGCAGCATAGCTCATATAGTGGCACAAAGATGAGTAAAGTATCTGGCATGAAGGATAAGCAAATACAACTGTCATTAGGACTAGTAACCAAACCATCCATCTAAAAGAGCAAGTCTCATTCATACCGAATACACACACACACACACACACACGTCTGCACGTGCTGATTTACAGACATGCACTTCTGAACATGGACAAAACAAAAACAATCTGTTTGTTCGGGAGTGATAACAGTATCTTGTTTTACTGTAATATTTGCAAAGGCGTATCAGTGATGGGCCCTTTCAGATATTTGACAGTATCACTGTTCTTTTATATCAAGAGCAAACTGACATCATGCGATAAAAAAGAAAAGAACAACCGCCGTGATCACACATTTCTAGCCCACTAAACATCATCACAGAGATTTTTAAAATTTCATTTTCGTGAATTCCACTCACACCAAACAAATAGAACAAGGTTCAGTGAGACAGGTGGGTATACAAGCACATATACTGCACACATCGATATGAAGAAAACATGCTTATTATGACTCTTTACAACAGGTATGTTGTTGTAATATTTGCAATGGCGTAACAAGGATAGGCCATTGCAAAGATTGGACAGTAGCATAACTCGTATATGTGGCACAAAGATTAGCACAAAGATTAGTAGAGTATCTAGTATCAAAGGTGACAGGAAATAAAAGACAAATTGTCAGTGGCACTAGAAAACCCAATCATCCTTCTAATACAAATGTAGATACTCTGAAGTCGTGAAGACAAAAGCCAAATTTAAAGAAGAATACATTGATCCAGACACTCACAGGACAGACAGACAGGTGGGTGAAATGAGACCTTTTCTGGTAGCATTTCGTTTCTCAGTTTTTTTTTTGCTTTTGTTTCCTTTTTCTCAGTTTTGTCATATATCTCGTTTTTGTCATGGACTTCAGATAGTTTATTCTTTACCGCTTTTGTTGTTATAAACACTAAAAGCAAACAAAAAAGCAAAACACACACACACACACACACACACACACACACACACACACACACACACACTATTCTGAATAAAGAAGAAAGCCAAATATGATTCATGTCGACACAGGAATCAATCATTCTTAATGGACATATTTCATAAACAGACAGTGTACAGAAGGTGTTACCGTTTAGTTTGCCATTCTTCCTCTTTCTGGTGATACTGTGTGCACATAAGCAGATCTGAAGAAAAACGGGCCTATCATTCACCCCTCACAACATGGTACACCGCTGTAATATTTCCAATGGCGTATCAAAGACAAGCCATAGCAAAGATTGGACTTCAGCTTGACTCATTTACTTCTACTAAGTGTGATATAACATCTGAGGGGCAGTGTTTCCCGTTAGTTTCGAATGTTAATTTTTGGCCACTGGTTGGACTGTGTTCTGGAAGGATTTAACTTACCAACAAATGATGTCGCCATTTAAAAAAACATTCTTTATACTTTTCTCTCAATTTCAAATTACAGCCCAATCGTGCTAAATAATCTGATTATATTAGCCCAAAATACATTCTGTACGCAAAGCAAACACCGAATATACTGCTTTAAGTAATATAGTCATTAAGAAAAAAAAAAACCCACTCCTTTCAACAACTCAAACTTTTTTTTGTTCTTGACTTATAAATTGTACATACAGTGATAATCACATAGCTCACATCAGTTTATTTTGTTGTTTCGGTCCACAATCTGACTGGTTCTGGCCAGCTACTGTAGGATAGAACTTCAATGTTGATTTAGTGTTTGTGTTCATAGTTAGATGGAAGGATCTTCTTCTTCGTCATCCTCTTCAGTTCCGAAGAGTGCATGGTTGATATTACTGAACACCTCCTCATTGGCTCCACTTAAAACACATCTCGGAGCCCTGCGACCGACAGGAACAGTGTGATGTGCAACTGGTCTTCTTGCAACCACATTTGATGAAGCGAGTAACTGTAGTTGGAGCTGGAGGATCCCTTGTTGGTACTGGTACCAGCCTATCCCCCTCTTCCTTCCACCCATAGGGTTGTTGCTGGTGGTAGCTGAGGGTGAGGAATGCCATCCTGCCCCACACCCTTCAAGTGTGATTCTTGCTTTCATCAACAGCCTTTGGCAGTTGTTTCCCTGCACTGAATGTACACACCTTATGAACTGGCTCCTTCCTGTCTTCTTGGCAGAAGCAACACCGCTTTACATTGAAAGGAGATGTTGTTGAACGTGTAAAGTGAAGAGCCTCACTTTCAGCAGAGTCTGATACACTAGTGGCTGCAGAAGAAGACCGCCCACGCCTCTTCTGTACATGCTGACTCTCTCCTTCTCGGCAGGCCTTCTGGTTTCGTGCCTTGGCATGCTCAAGGTGACCACCGTGACAAGAAGATCCATCCATAACATTTTCTGTGCCACTTTGCTTTCGTATCTGTTAGATTGGAGGCAGTGTACTCATGCAATCGCCCACTGACCTGTGCAAAATCAGCATTCCCATACTGTCATCTTTCGTGCACAAACTGGAAGAACTTTGAGTAGGCTTCCTCTGATGGTTCAGACACTAGGACACCAGTGCCAGGCTCCTGACACTGAATACACAGTTTGAAATCAGTTTCTGGTCTTGGTTTCTTACTGGTTCTGGGCTCCATCTTGTGTGACTGCTCCTAATGGCTCATGCACTTCAATCTGCAACACACAAAATTTAGGGTGAATGTAGATGTTTATCTTTTATTTCTAAGGCCTTGACTATCATGCAAAAGTTAGCTGATGTGGATCATCATTGCATCTTCCTGAAGAGGAGAAAGTGAGATCTCAGTATCATATACTGATTGGGTGGGTCGTGGCTGCAAAGTTCAACAAGAAGTTAGCTGTATGATCATAAACAGGATAAACAGATATTCTGTTAGTTCAGATGAATGTTTGTCAGAAATACTTTAGAAAAACACAATGTAACATTCTGGCACTCCATACTCTGAAACAAAGCGTGATTAATACAGTACATTGGGTCAAAAATGACCTTTCAGCTTTGACGCTGTGTCAAGTTTACCGAAGGTCCACGGAAAAAATGGCGACATTTTTCCACTTCCTGGCAATGCTAAGAACACATACATAATAGTTGCCAAAAAATCAACATGCAAAACCAAACGGGAATCCCAATCTGTTACGTCCCCCCCCCCCCCCCACTATATACCTAATGCACTAACACACACACACAGACACAGAGAGAGAGAGAGAGAGAGAGAGAGAGAGAGAGAGAGAGAGAGAGAGAGAGAATGCACACTAGATGTTTAAATGACAACTTTTTCGGTGTTTTTTTTTTTTTTTTTTACTTAATTCCCTTTTTTCTCATTCGTTTCATTTTTTTTTTTTATTTCATAGACCTAATCCATTCTTTTCTTCATTATTGTTGAGAGAGAGAGAGAGAGAGAGAGAGAGAGAGAGAGAGAGAGAGAGAGAGGGAGAGAGATGTGACAATCATGCAGACATTCTTAATGAACATATTTCATGAATGACATATTCATAGATACGATACTATATGTACACACATGTATTAAAAAATAAGAAAAACACCTGGCATATCATTCATCCTTCACAGCACGTTATGGTGCTGTAATATTTGCAATGTAGGCCAAAACAGGCCATAGTAAAGACTGGACAGCAACATGCTTGTTGATTTCTACTAAGTGTACTATAATATCAGGCATATCATTTCTATTAGCCTAAAGTTGGGAAGAAAAGGAATGTAAAAGTCAGTAACACCTAAATAAATCATATGTGTCCAAGTGATCAAAGCATGAAAGGTCTTTTACCGAGTTAAACGCGTGATATGTTGTGTCGCCTTGAATAAAGCAGAGCGCAGCCGTTCTCTGTAGTGTCACCTTGAATAAAGCAAAACACATTTGTTCTCTGTTGCGTACTTTGAATAAAGCAAAACACAGTTGTCCTCTGTTGTGTTTCTTGAATAAAGCAAAACACAGTTTTCTCTGTTGTGTACCTGGAATAAAGTAAAACACGGCTGTCCTGTTGTGTACCTGGAATAAAAGAAACACATTGTCTTCTGTTGTGTACACGGAATAAAGCAAAAACACGGCTGGCCTCTGTTGTGTACCTGGAATAAAAAAAAATACTTGGCCTCCGATGTGCACCTGGAATAAAGCAGAACACGGCTGTCCTCTGTTGTGTACCTGGAATACAGCAGAACACGGCTGTCCTCTGTTGTGTACCTGGAATACAGCAAAACACGGCTGCCCTCTGTTGTGTACCTGGAATACAGCAAAACATGGCTGTTCTCTGTGTGTGCCTGAAATAAAGCAGAACACGGCTGTCCTCTGTGGTGTCACCTGGAATAAAGCAAAAAACACGGTTGTCCTCCTCTACTGGGTGCCTGAAATAAAGCAAAACACAGTTGTCCTCTGCTGGATACCTGGAATAGAAGCAAAACACACTTGTCCTTTGCTAGGTGTCTGGAATATAAGCAAAACATGGCTGTCCTCTACTGGGTACCTGGAACAAAAGAAAAACACAATGTCCTTTGCTGGGTACCTCCAATAAAAGCAAAACATTTGTTCTTTGCTGTTTACCTGGAGCAAAAGCAAAACACACATGTCCAAAGCTGGGTGCCTCCAATAAAAGCAAAACACACTCGTTCTTTGCTGGGTATCTGGAATAGAAGCAAAACACACTTGTCCTTTGCTGGGTGCCTGGAATAAAAGCAAACCACGGTTGTCCTCTGCTAGACACCTGCAATAAAAGCATAATACAATTGTTCTGGGTTACTTACTTAGGCCCATAGCTCAAGGGTGAGCATAGGTCATCGACAACACTCCGCCATCGCACTCGGTTCTGGGCTGCTCGCTGAATGCCTGTTCAATTGGTCCCCTGCCTCAGTGTCTCGCCTTCAGCTGCTGCGAGGTCTCTCTCCTTTTCCCCTGCGGGTTCCATGTCAGAGCTTGGCGTTTGGTGCTGGATGCTGGCTTCCTGAGAGTGTGTCCAATCCAGCCCCTTTTCCTCCGCAGAATCTGCTTGGCCACTGGTTCCTGTCCTGCTTACTTCTATAGACCTTCGTTGTTGATCTTCCCTGGCCATCTGATTTTGAAGATGCTACATACTTGGAATAAAAGCTGAACACACTTGCTCTCTGCTCGGCACCTGGAATAGATACAAAACACTTATTCTCTGCTAGGTACCGGTAATAAAATCAAAACACACTTGTTCTCTGCTGGATACCTGGAATGAAGATAAAAATTGTTCTCTGCTGGGTACCAGGAATAGAAGAAAAAACACTTGCTCTCTGCTGCGTGTCTGGAATAGAAGCAAAACACACTTGCTCACTGCGGTGTACCTGGAATAGAAGCAAAACACACTTGTTCTCTGCTGCGTACCTGGAAAAGGAGCAAACCACACTTGTTCTCTGCTGGTACCTGGAATAAAAGAAAAACACACTTGTTCTCTGCTGTGTACCTGGAATAGAAGCAAAACACACTTGTTCTTTGCTGTGGTACCTGGAATAGAAGTGCACCTGGAATAAAAGCAAAACACACTTCTTCTCTGGTGGGTACTTGGAACACAAGCAAAAGACACTTTTCTCTTCTGCGTACCTGCAATAGAAGCTAACCACACTTGTTCTCTGCTGTATACCTGGAATAGAAGCAAAACAGTAGTAATCTGTTGGGTACCTGGAATAGAAGCAAAACCGATTGTTCTCTGTTGGGTACCTGGAAGACACTTGTTCAAAACGCTCTTGTTCTCTGCTGGGTACCTGGAATAGAAGCCAAAACACACTTGTTTTCTGCTGCATACCTGGAATAGAAGCAAAACACACTCTGGTGGGTACTTGGAACACAAGCAAAAGACACTTTTCTCTGCTGCGTGGGGTTGGATTTTCTTTTTTTTCGGCTTGAAAACCCACTCTGTACGCAGCAGTAGGACGGGTACGTGATTCAGGTTTGGGAAGGTTACAGACAGTGGAAGAACAAGGATAGGAATCGCCTTCCTAATTGCTACGACGACACGGTGCATCTCTGACAGTTCACCGCCCCTATGGTCAAAAGGCTATGAGAACTTTAAACCTTTTGTTTCCGTGATGCGGTGGTTAGTGTCGAAGTTGCAGGCCGGGAGCTCGTGAGTCGAGCCTCATCAGAGACATATCTTTCCTCCCTCGCCGGCTCCTGTCCAAAGCGAGTGCTCTACACCTCAAATAAGATTAGTCCACAGAGCCCCGTTTCATTCACTTAATGGATAACTGGTATTGAAACCCAGCAAGACAAATGTGCAAAGGGGAATCTGTGATCTAAAAAAAAGGACAATTTGAGTCAAACATTTAGATTTGTTCTTTTTGCTTGTCTGTGGATGCACGTGTTTTTTTTTAACAATCTATCAATCATATCATGTTCAGAATGGTCCAGATTGCATGGACTCAGTCCTGAACTTCTAAATGCTTCAAGGAATCGCTCTCAAAATTTCAGCTTCACAAAGTTTGGTTTTATCTTTCAGCCACTGCGGTAAGTGTTTTAGTGTATAGGACTTTTGTGGCGGGGGGTCGAGGTCGTGGGACTGAGTTCGATAGGGTGTATTTGCTTGTGGGTTTTCTGGTCCTACCTGGTTCCAGCCCAAGCTAAATGTGCCATGAATGACATGGGGAGGCGCGAATCCACACAGACAAGTTTCACCTTCATGGGTACGCCTCGAGGGTGCTGTTCACAATTTCCAGGCCCAAATTGCACGTGTCTGTCTTCATCTCTCGGGCTTGGCTGATGCAGGAATTTGTCACGGGAAAAAAAAGGACACAGAACAACAGTGTCATATCATCTAGGACCACAATGGAACAGCATGTCACTGTCCTCGACGTTATTCATCGTTTTTTTTTTTAAACGTCTCAAGATCTGTGACCCTTCATACCCTGCTCAAGTGGTGGCTGCAGTTCCCATTTCTGTTTGTTTCACCGTTTACAATCTTCTGCCCGTGATGAGTTCGCGCTTAAGTAACGGCATCGGTATGTACATTGGGACTGTCGTCAAATGGAATATGGGTGGCACCATCCAGAATGATTCACTTATTCACGTTGGCCCCGTGACCTAGCAATTGTTGTCAGCAGTGGATGGTATCTGAATACGACAGATCAGAACAGGCCACACTACACACACCTCCAAAGTGACTGGGGGTAGTGCAGCGCCTCGTTTGGGTGGCTTGTCTCATGACGACCTGATAGTGTTCGCTTACTTACAAACTACCCGCGTTGCAGCTGCCACAGAACATTCATGATCGCTGTGTATAGGGGGGGGGGGGGGGGGTGGCGGTCAGAGAGGGGGAAAGAGTGATGTATCCGTGGATGGATAGGAGCAAGAACTTGGCGTACGTGTTTCAAACGTTTTCCGATGTTAACTATCCGTTTTTTTGTGTGTTTCTTGACCAAGCAGAACATTTTAGCATTTGCTCAATCTTTCCGAGTGGGAAAAAAAAGGTTGTTACCTTCGTTGGAGTTCCTTGTTACTCTGCTCCTTTCTTTGGCCGGGTAGTCTCCTTCAGGTCCTGAGAACATATAAACACTGCATTAAAGTCATCGCACACTTTTGCAACACGCAGCAAATTACCTTTGTCATTCAAAAACAAAACAAGTTGTGGTAGGGAAAACAAGACAAGGATAACTGTTCTTTCGCAATATGCTTTGACCAGAACTCTAGGAAAATGCGCTGGTGAAAGAATCACCACCCGCTATAGTTATGCTGTATCATTTTCATAATGGCAAAGTGTTGTTACATTTTGCATGGACATCACCAAAAGTTTTACATCTAAAATATTTTCAGATTACAATGAATTGTATATTAAAGTTTCATCTCACCTTCAAAGTCGTCCAAAGGGATCCCAGGTGGCCCCGTACCTGCCTCCAGTCCTCTGTTCCTTCTTTGCTGCTGCTGTTCTACATAATCACATGCATCAAGTCTCAATCACGAAAACTAAGCATCACTTTAATCATCAGCTTTAAGCGGGATTTTTTTTGGGCCCCCGCGTTGGCTTGAGAGTACTTTGGGCTCCTACGGAAAGACTTGCACCATCTCCTAACCCTTCGGTTGGGCGCCTGGATATTTCAGAAATAACAAAAAAAGGAAACGTTAAACTCAGGCTGTAATAGTCCGAACCAGAATGGAACATTAACTTGATCCTCTTCGACTTCACTGACCCCCATGAAAACTAAAAGGATACAATGTTAAAGAATACAATTCTAAAGGATACAATTCTGAAGGATACAAATCTGCAGGCCTTCATTGGCCTCACTGATCACAGTGAAGAGTACAAGGATACAATTCGATGGTCCTTCGTGCTTTGCTCTTGTGGTGACCACAGTTGGTGTCCAAGTCGTCAAGCTCAGGAGAACTGTCGCTGGATGGTCGCAGTAGCGCGCTCTGGGTGTAGATGTGCTCCGCTGGAGTAACGCCGTAGAGAAGGAAACTGAAGATGAGACAACCAGGAGAAAGAGGCTGATGTCTGGTGATAGACATGACGTTGTTACGCACAGGTACATACCCTACAACGTGTGAAGATAATTGCTGTGGTTCGGTTCGTCTTTAGCACGATTTAGGATGTATTCGGTGTGGCTTTAACAAAGAAAAGATCAATATAATTCTACACGTACTTTAAAGTGCTGTTTCTTTTTCATTTTATTCTTACATTTGATCTATACATAAAACATAAAAAGTTGGTATGAATGGCAGAATGTTTCAACAGGTAACAGCGTTTTTGACATACCTGGCCGTGGCATACTGCTGGTCACTGGGCTGCCATGGGCTACTTCCACTGTTCCCAAGTGCGTTCAGGCATTCACTCCTTGCCCAATTGACGGACCAGTAAGCATGACACAGTGGTGAACATTTCCAGCATTCGATTTCCATTACAAAGTAGGCCACAGTCGCGGGTGATCTCAATATTTTTTTTTCGGCCTGGTCTTCTGACCCAATTTTAGCCAGTCCCAAGCTGATCTGGACAAGGAAATGTAACCAGAATGCAGACTAACGGGATCACTTTGACGTGCATCGTCTCAAAGGACCAAGATCTGAAAACAAGTTTTCTTTGACGATCTCTCGGGCGAGAACAAGAGTACTAAAGCAACAGTCTTGTTCAAGTGACCACCTTTCTCCGATACATGAACAATCCGACCCCCGCTGGCCGATGACCGATCCACAGACGCCTCCTATTCCCTTTCCTCACTATCATGTCATGAAAAAGAGCGGATCTTCTGCACACTGGTCCCAGGATGCACAGCAACTCCTTCCACTGCATCTATCTATGGAACACAACAGAAGGCAGCCAGCAACTCTGATTCCCCGGGAACCATCACCTTGACTGATGAATCATGAGAATAGGGAATCATGCCCAGTATTAATGACAAGGGTTACGCCCAGTGACAGATATGTATATATGATAATCCAAATGTACGTATTTCTCTAGCCAGGCCTCTTCAGTGCCCCTCCCCTCCCCTCCCCTACCTCCCCCTCCCCACTTATTTAACTAATCCAACACAACATCCAGTCACTAACAAAACTAAAAGCATGCAGGTGGCGTTGTTGAAAGATCCGTGTGGATGAGAGAGCCGAATTGTAAACGCGAATCGCGAATCAGCCACGAATCAGTGGCGAATTTAGATATCCTCGACAGGAAACACGACCGACGTTAAGGCTATACTGAAGCCAGTTCCACTGGAAGTCCGGCGTGAACTCCAGGCTGATATGATCGCCATGACAGGTTCTCTGCTGCGAAACAAGAGGTACTCAGACAGTACCAGGGGATCCCATGAGACACTTCAGGGAAATGCATGCCTTTCCTGAAGCATCTCGTCTGGTACCACTGTTCTGTACCTTTGGTCCGCAGACACCTGTCACAGAAACCAGAGCAACCATGTGTCACACAGGGAGGCCAGTGTCACTCTGCTCTATGAACTACAGCTCTGACACCTCCAGGGTCCCCACACCCTGATAACTCCCCACGCACAGGGAGCCGGTCAGGCTGGTGCCACCGCAGAATGGATCTCGTGGTAAAACCATTCCGATCCATTCAAACCGTTTTATGGGAATAATCTGCCAGAGATGTTTCCCTGTATATGTCTCCGACTACATGACGCCAAAGTTTCTTATCCCACGCAAAAGTTCACACACCGCAGCATCCTGCACATGTTTAGTCTTGCCAGGAGCTAAATGATGCGCTGGAACGGGACATCCCTCTCCCGCCCCCCCTCCCCAAGCTTCCGAAACCGAGCCGAAGTCACCCACTCTACACAAGACTCCCTGCCCTAACAACCCACCATCCAAGGTGACAGCCACCTGGGAGTCGATTGTTTCTGAACACCTTCTGCCCGTATCCCACAGAGAGAGTAGTCAAAGAAGGCAAAAACCGTACACCATGGATCCTGCTTACAGAGGACCCCCACCATTCCATGACAGACTGTGAGGCAAGAGAATGTAGAGATCTCCCGCAAAACTTGGCAACGACAAACTGAAAATCAGACTCTTCACTTCACGCTTCAACAGAAAACGACCACTACCGGAGAGCCTCTTCAAGACTTCCCACAGACCTCGGTAACAAGCACCAAGGCGAAAGGCCGAGCAATAAAACACCCTGGGTCTCAACGCTAGACGCGCGCGTTTCAGTTCAGACCTCAGCGAACACCGCCAAACAGGCCATAGTGAAAAAAAAATACCAGAGCCCCCCACTCTTGTGATAAGATATCAAATCACCACCTAAAAATTATTCACCACTTGCCAAGCAGAATGGCCCAACCATTGAGAAGGAATAATGACCTGACCTGGCAACACTTCACAGAACTGCTTAATTCACACCAAAATGTATCGCGCTGCAAAAAGCAAAATGCACATCTCTGTTAGTCAGTGACCTACACATTCGGGTTCCATATTCACCGTTACAATCACCATCACTCGGGTTTCTGTCATAATGTGAATACATTTCTGGTTGTGTTTAAGCCTTCATGCGGGGGGACCTGGGAAAAAGGACATGAACACCTGTGAATCAAGAAGACACTAAACCTTAATTAAAGAAAAAAAGTCTAGCATGTGAGAACGAAGACGATTCTGATCCTGCAGCAGAAAGAAGATTTCAAACTTGTGAGTGTAGAAAATATACTGCCCGCAAAAGAAGACATTAAAGCTTGTGTGAAGAATGGAGACCGCGCTGCACTTTGGGAAAGAAGACATGAACCCTGGGATTAAGAAGATGATGCAACTCTACACAGGGAAACACTGCACCCTATGACAGGACACAAAAAATTAATAGAGAAAGACGAGGAAGGCTACACTGGAACAAGTGTAAAAAAAAAAAAAAGAGAAGACAAGCGGAAAATCAGCAATACTCCCTTTTGTGGTCACCCGCGTGCACCGAGTTTCACGTGGTCTGGTCTGGTCTCCGTTGTCCATGCCCCGTTGATGTAGCAGTTTCTTTCCCCTGTTAATGTATAATCAGTTATTTTCTGTTAAGATCTTATTTTATCTACAAACAAATCTGATTCATCCAGTTGATCAAGACAGATCTAGTTTATGAAAGTATTTAAGTTTGTTTCTTTTTCTATTTGACTATTTTGTTTAACGCAATTACCATCGTACCATGGGGAAACGAGCTAAAGCTTGGTGGTACCTTCAATGCGTGTGTGCATGTGTGTGTGTGTGTGTGTGTGTGTGTGTGTGTGTGTGTGTGTGTGTGTGTGCGCGCGCACACACATGTACATGTGCGAAGGTATGTATGCGACTGCGCACATGTGCTTGCATGCATGCACATGAATGCATGTGCGTGCATGTTAAAGCAATGGTCGTTCAAATGTCTGAGTGTGCGCGCACGAAACGTCTGTTCTCTTGTCTCGTGTGTAAAGCATTTTAAAGCCAAAAGAAATCCGAGCATTAGTACATATTCACTCATTCAAAACTGAGGTTTGCAAAAAAAAATGTACGTCCATACCTATTTGTCTGGTTTTACAAGCGCGTACCATGCACAACCTGCTTGTCTGTTTGCGCGTGTGTTTGTCTATGTGCGAGCGTGTAGGTGTTTTCATAGTGTGTCTGTTATGTGTGTGTATGTGTGACTCGCACAGACATCTTTGGTAGTTTTGCAGGGGGCGTGGTAGTGCATAGCATGGATTCAAGTGTTCCATATATCTTTGTTCCACCATTAATATAAAAACAAACAACCAACAAGGAAAAAAGGGGAAGTGGAAAAAAATAGGACCATTTTAAATATCTTTCCAGGAGGAGATTGCTACTACGTACCGACCATT
Organism: Conus betulinus; assembly: GCA_016801955.1. Classification (NCBI taxonomy): domain Eukaryota; kingdom Metazoa; phylum Mollusca; class Gastropoda; order Neogastropoda; family Conidae; genus Conus; species Conus betulinus. The sequence goes on from JADBJO010010205.1 coordinate 74,156, forward strand.
GACAATTCACACGACGACCTAACCAACTCTGAACATTTTTTTTTTTTTTTTTTTTACCTTTTTCCCCACGTTTTATGAAGCTTCTTTCTTTGAAAAAAAAGTTACGACATTATTATGATTCACATTCACTCAGAGAACAACTGTCATGTTTCTGCACACACAAAAAACATGCACAAAATCAAACAATATAACCAGAACTACAGCACATGCAGGAAATAAAAGTGTTGGGAAGAGAGAGTAAGACTAAGAGATAGAGAAAGAGGAAAGAAGTGAAGTGAGAGAGAGAGGGAGAAAAGGAAGCGAAGAAGGAGGAAAGGGTGAAGAAGAGAGGGAAAGTGAACAGCAGAGGGGGGAAAGAAAAGGGATGCTGCCCTAACAAAGTAACATGAACATAACAGTCAAATAGAGGAGAGGACGATAAACAATAAGTCAGCATCCACAGTAAGTGAATAAACAAGTAGACAGACTTAAGTTCTTTTAGATGGTATAGTATTAACTATGTTGTTAATAACACTATAGACTATAACCTCATTTAACCAAGTCCTGATAAGGAAGCCAATCCATCAAAAATGTGTCTAATTTGTTAGTCACAATACTCAGATACCTTTCCGTTCTGAATTTATCTTTGAGTATATTAATAAAATATATGCCAATTGGTGCTACTTTCTTCCATTTACATTTGTAGATGTATTGCTTTGCCAAAAGTATTAAATTGAAAATTCACACAATGAACACGTTTTGAGGATAAGGCATGTTTGCAAATGTTTTGCCAAAAAGTGGTGTCACTTGG
>JADBJO010010206.1:0-20000 GCA_016801955.1 Conus betulinus
CTCAATTCCACCTCTATTTCTTTGCAGTGCCCCCCCCCCCCCCTTTCACTCTCTCTCTCTCCTTCCCTCTTTCTCTCTCTCTCTTTTTCTCTCTCCACTTTCCCTTTCTTCGTCCTCTTACAGTACTTATCTTCTTATTCTGCATCCCCTCTTCATCACCTGCACATCCTCTGTCTCCTTCCTTTCTCTTCCTCACGTCTCTAGCCCCATTCCACTTCCTTCATCTGTCTTTTCCTTTCTCTTCCTCACGTCCTCTCGCCCCATTCCACTTCCTTCATCTGTCTCCTTCCTTTCTCTTCCTCATGTCTCTCTAAGCCCCATTCCACTTCATCTGCCTTTCATTTCTCTTCCTCACGTCTCTAGCCCTATCCCACTTCATCTGTTTTTCCCTCTCTTTCGTTCGCAGTCTCCACCACCACCATCCATCCACTCCACACCCCGCTTCCACCCCCCTCCCCCAACCCATCTCCCCCCCCCCCCCCCCCCCCCCCCCCTCCGCCCACTCCCAGCCCGACAAAATAAAATGGAACATCGCCATCGCAATGAGCTGTGCCATGTAGGCATTGCCGGCGCCGACCCCTCCTCCCTCCCCCCCCCCCCTTCCCTCTGCCCCCCCCCCCCCCCCCCCCCCCCCCCCCTCCGGAGCGTGGCAAGCCAGGAGACAAGTGTATTGTATCGCTGTGCAACTGTGCAGGCAGCAGGTGACAAAGACGGCGCAATCTCCATGAGATAAGGCACATACATAACATTTCCCTCCACTTCTCTCCCTTAGTCATCCTCTCCTCCCCTCTCTCCCCCCCCACCCCCCTTTTCCTCCGCCTTGAAGCTTGGGGTGAAGGAGGGAGCAACGGCGAAGCGCCAGATGATGCTGTAAGAAGAGAAAGTATAGAGGTATACACGAAGGGAGGGGGGGGGGGGTGAGGATTAAGGGGACAGAGAGAGAGAGAGAGAGAGAGAGAGAGAGGAGAGAGAGAGATAGAGAGAGAGAGAGGAGAGGCAGAGGGGGCAAAAGAAGGGTGGAGAAAGGGATAGATGGGGGGGGCGAGGGAGAGATAGAGCGGAGAGCGTAGAGAGAGAGAGAGAGAGGAGAGAGAGAGCGGGGGAGGCGGAAGAGGAGGAGAGAGAAACTTGCGTCTCTCTTAGCGAGAGACTCGTGTCGCTTGAGGGGGAGCCGAGGGGTATAAAGATGTCGTGATATGAGAGACAGCGGGCATTTCTCTGAGGAGTTGAGAAGCGTGCTTTAGAGTTCGTTCTAGGGAGGGAGGGTGAGCGAGTTTGAGATAGAATAGAGACGAGCTCTTCGCTAGAGACTAGAGAGGCGCGAGCTCGATATAGAGGGCTAGAGAGCCCTGCGAGACGAGACGCAAACAACGACCTCTTCAGTGACCGGTGACAGAGATACAGATTGCCGTGAACGGCGACTGACACCACGAACAGTATGCGGTGAACACGACCGGCGTGTGTCAGTTTCCAGCTGCAAAGTCAACACGGGAATAAACCGGCAGGAACGTGCAATTCTTGGTTCGAGATGTGAGATAGTACATAAAAGAGAAAGGAAAAACAGCCCGTTCGACAGAAACGCAAAAAACAACGAGAGAAGAAGGATAGGAGAGGAGAATAGATAGAGAGAGATGAAAAGGGAGGGGAAGAGGATATTATAGAGATATTAGAGAGAGAGAGAGAGATTTATTAGGTGGGGAGAGAAAAGAGATAGGGAAAGCAAGGGAGAGAAAGTCGGGGGGCCAACGTATAGTCTGGAGATCAAGGGCAGAATAAATGTCGTTTTTGATCAATTAGAGATAGAGAAGAGATAGGATATAGAGTAGAGAGAGAGATATAGACTTTCAGCCTCAATCTATTCTTTAGTAGTTCGCGCGGGTGAACCAACACCAGTATAAATTAACGATCGGCGTTAGTTTATTACCTGTCTATGGTCCTGAAGCAGTCACACACATGATAAAGAGAATCCTGCCGTTGCTCGTGCTGACAGGCTTCCGCATGCACAATAGGCTTGCTATTTAATACCAACAGAAGTGAAACGTGAGGCTAGTTGACGTTTAATACTGAAAAAAAAAAAAAAAAAAATCACGGTAAATGCCCTTAATGCACCGAACCACACTGGTCTGTACTTCACTGCATGGCGCCCGCACTACTTTACACTTCACTGCAGTTGCTCTGCACTGGGCTGCGCTGAAGTGCACTCTACTACGCTATCAGGGCAAGATCGCACATAATAGCCAAACAATGACCAACCCTCCCCCCCCCCCCCCATCCTAAACCGCACCCACCCCCCGTCCTCTTTCCTCCACTTCACCCTCCCCTCTTCCACCCATCTTCTGTGTGCGATGCCTTGACCAGAGCATTCAACAACAATCATTAGCCGGAAAGACCACCATTTTGCTGCCTTCTCTACCCTTCACTTCCATAAGAGCTCGGGGAATAAAATTCGTGAAAGATTTCCTTTACGAAGGGATTTTACGGAAAAGTGTGTGTTTTGAACGGTATTACTATTACCCTCGGGGGTCCTTAACCCCCCTCCTCTGTTCTGCTACCTCTCCCCTCCCAGCAACCACCCCCCCCCCCCCCCCCCCCCCCCCCCCCCCCCCCCCCCCGATCTCCAACCCTCGTTCCCAACGAAACCCTCTTTCCGTTCACCCCTGGAGTGGGCGAGATGGACTGCCATTTTTGCTACTCTGTTTTTGAATGTTTGCCATCAATTCGCTGTTTAATTGATATTTTGTGAAGACACACAGATCGCTGGAGGGTACAAAGAGAGAGAGAGAGAGAGAGAGAGAGAGAGAGAGAGAGAGAGAGAGAGAGAGAGAGAGAGTAGAGAAGGGACGCAGGGATGTGAGTGTGAAGTGACGTAACAGGTTTTTTCCCGAGCCGGGAGCCTGCAGTCGGCCACACCCTGCCCGTCCCTGCCTTTTGACACTGTGCACATGACAGCCCACCTCTCCACTTCACTCCCCTGACTTATTTGGTTTCGCTTTTCTCTCTCTTGAATCCTTTGTGGCGGGGCAGTATCCGCTTCCTGGCTCTGTGACTATGTGGGAGTTCGTCTGTGTCACTCTCTGCATGTGTTCGTCTCTGTCATTCTTTGAGTGTGTTTCGTCTCTCTGTCAGGTTTCTGTAAGATTTGCCACTTTTTTTTCTGTGAGAGTTCGTTTTCTCTGTCAGTTTCTCTCATCTGCATGTGTTCGTCTCTCTGTTACTTTCTCTGTAGAGTTTGTCTCTCTGTCGCTGTCTCTGTATGTATGTGTTCGTCTCCGTCAGTTTCTCTGTAAGAATCGTCTATCTGTGTTAGTTCATCTCTCTCGGTCAGTCTGTGTGTATAAGTTAATCTTTTTGGCAGTCTGTGTGTGTGTGTGTGAGCTCGTCTGTCTGTCAGCCTGTTTGTGTGTGTGTGAGGTCTGTCTCTCTGTCAAACTGCCTGTCAGCCTGTTTGTGTGAGGTATCAGTCTGTCTCTCTGTCAAACTATCTGTGTGAGATACCGTTTTTTTCTGTGTGAGTTCGTCTGTGTGTATTAACCTTCCTGGTTTATTATGTTCATCTCTCTGTCCGCCTCTTTGTGTTGTTTTTTGTCTTGCAGGCCAGTCCTGTATGCGTTCGTCTCTTCTGGTAGCCTCTCTGCCGGATTTTTCGTCTCTCAATCGGTGGTCTCTCTGTGAGATTCGTCTCTGTGATTTTTCGTATTCCTGTCAGTCTCTCTGTACGAGTTCGTCTCTCTGTTGGTCTCTGTTCGATTTTCGCTTCCCCCTCTCTCTCTGTCTCTCTCTCTCTCTCCCCCTCCCTCTCTCTCTCAGGCTCTTTGTTTGAGTTCGTCTCTTTGTCAGTTTTCTCTTTAAGAGTTCGTTCTCTCGGTCCGTCTCTCTTTGTGATTAGCGTCTCTCTGGTAGCCTCTCGGCTGGACTCTTTGTATGATTTTCGTCTATCAGTCTTTCTATGTGAACTCGTCTGTGTGATTTTCGTCTCTCTATCAGTCTCTGAATGAATTCTCTCTCTCTCTCTCTCTCTCTCCTCTCTCTCTCCTCCTCCTCTCTCTCTCTCTCTCTCTCTCTCTCTCTCTCTCTCTCTCTCTCTCTCTCTCCAAGTGGCTTCTGTCTATCTGCCAGTCATTGTACGAGTTCATCCGTCAGTCAGTCTCTCTGCAAGAGTTCAACCCTCTGTCAGGTTGCGTGTGTTCTGTCCGTCCGGTCTGTCTGTCTGCCCGTCTCTCTTTTGGGGATATTCTGCCTGTCTGTTTTATTTCCGGTCTCTCTGTATTTGTCGGTCTCTCTCTGCCTGCCTCAATCTCCCCAGTGAGTATGGCAGTGTGGGATAGAGGGTACGAGTGGGGATGTAAGGAAAAATGTTTTTTTTTGCGTCCGGTGTGTGTTGTGTGTGTGTGTGTGTGTGTGTGGTGTGTAAGAAGAGAGAGTGAGAGAGAGAGAGAGAGAGAGAGAGAGAGAGAACAGCTGTGTTTTCTTAGAAGAGGAACGGAAAGGGGTGAGGAGGGGAAGGGGGGACACGGACAGCAGAGGCGGGCAGAAAGGGGATGGGGGGGGGGGGGGGGGGGGGGGGGGGGGGGGGGGCAGAGGCGGAGGTGGGAAGATAGCTAAAGCGAAAAAAGAACGTGTATTTTTTTTTTTTTTTAATCTAAGAAAGGAAAAACTAATTTCCTCACTTAATTTCTCATACCTTTTGAAAATAGGTGTGATTTCCATTTTGCTTTTGGCAGCTTCGATACTTTGCAGAAAACTGCCAGCAATTAACCAACTCCCCATCCCCCCCCCCCCCCCCCCCCAACCCCAGACTTTCCCCTCTCCACAAATCCACACTCACCACCGCCCCAGGCCCTCCCCTTCTCCCCCCCTCTCTTAGCAGAATGGAATATCGTCTTGCCTGAGGAAATAATTCCTTTTTTTTTTTTGATTTTTATTTTCTTTTCACACTTTCCGGTCTTTCACTCCCATGGTGGGGGGGATGTTGCAACGTGCTGGGTCGTTGTGGGGGGGGTGGTGGTGTGGGAGTTTCGAGCAATTGGGTGGGGGGGGGGGGGTGGGGGTGGCCAGGTTGGTGTGGGGGGGGGGGGGGGGGGGGGTTTGGGGGGGGGGGGGGGGGTTTAGGGGGGTCTTCAACTGGCGAGGGTCGGTCACCAGGTGAGGGTGGACCTAGGGGGAGAAGAGGAGAGAGACTGAGAACGAGCGAGGGGAAGAGGATAGAGGGGGTCGCAGGAGAGGTAGAGAGAAGAGAGATAAGAGAGCGATTCTACAGCACAGCCTCCGCATCTCCTCTCACCATGCATGAATACACAACTCCAGTAAACCAAAAAACATCACAAGCAACTAAACAGACTTTCGTATTGCTGTGTGATCCCTACGACAAAAAAAAAAAAAAAAAAGAAAAACAGACAAACATGAGCGATTTTCATTTCTTTCTTTTTTTGTTTTTTTTTTTTTTCTCTTTTTTTTGGGGGTTTGGGGGGGTTTGGGGTGGGGGTGGGGTGGGGGTGGGTGTAGTATAGGGATAGTCCTGCTGAAGGATCGTGAATGTCCTCACTAGGCAGTTCCATGTGTTGGCTTGTCTGTGCCCCCACCACCCACATGCATCACTGTGTCATTATATCATCACGCGCTTCGGCCTGTTGTCCGTCAACGACGACCACTTCAAAACCTTCCCTCATTCGTTTGTCCTCGATCGAACGTGAAGACGACCTCCTAAACCTATCAATCATCTGTGTGTCATAATGTTGAATGCTTTATCATGCTGGCTCCTCGTGACTTCCCCATCTGCATATCTCGTATCGGTCGATCTCTGTCCCTCCAACTCATCGCTCTCTCTCTCCTTCCTCTAACCTTCACTCAATCCGCTCTCCTGAGCCTCTCCTCTCACTTCCTCTCGCTCACCTCATCCACTGGGTCCCTCCTTCCCTCTCGCGCACTCTCCCCATCCTACAACTCCTCCAGCCTCTACTGTGTGATGTGTGTATTTATATTAATTCAACCCTCAACTCTGGGTTTTTTTTGTTTAAATTTTAAAAAGCTGTTCGAATGCACAGAGTGCAACCTAATAAATACAGGTACGGTGACTACTCTGAAATATGGGCGCGCTAGATAGGCAGACCTTTAGAATGTTGGAAAAGTGTCTTTGAGAATTTTTGTGTGTAAAGAAATCATACACTCGAACAGATATCCTTGGTACTGGTGATAGGTTGGGTAGATATTCTTAGAATTCAAACTCTTAATTTGCTTTTGCTTAAATTTGGTTAAAATTATGGTGTCGTGAACTCGGGAAGGTGAACACAGATTACCATATAGGCATTATAGTAAATGTTATGTTTCTCATTTGACAAAAAGGGAAAGCATACGTGGGTATACAAATGTTCGTACAACCTTAAAGAACAAATATGGGTTTTTCTTATGGTTTGGGGTATAATCAGGGTGGGTGTAGAATCGGTTTCAACCTTTATTAAAGAAATTTAGACAGAGAGAATAACTGATTGCAGCTACAGGAATGGGCAATTACAACGTCAAACAAGTGAGAGATATTGATTTTTATAGAACGTTTATAAATAGTTATTTATTTACAGGGGAGTCGTATTGTCTATGAAATATAAATCGATTTGTAAAGAATGCTCTGACTAATTTTGAGCATTTTGGGATTTCATCTATATTTACACATTTCTTTAAGGTATACAAGAACAACTGAGTCACAGTTGTTATGTCCACTATGTTCATCTGCTGAGGAAGTTGAAATCCATTTTGTCCTTGTGTGTCCAGCTTATAGTGATCTAAGAAAGAACTAATTCCAGGAAAGTACTAAATGAATCCATGTTTGTTCAGGGTATGCCTCTTACTTTATCATCAGCTAAGGTTGTAACGATGCAAAAACTTGTCATTATACTTGTATATAAAGCCTTTGCAAGGCGTTCGTCGCCATTAGCTAGATGTTCAATGTAGCACTTTGCATTTTACCCGTGTGTGTGAACTTACACTGTATATGATTACCCGTTTGTAACCGGCATTATGATCGAGTATGGCCCCATGAGAATGGGCCAATGGCCTTCTGATAAATGTATTCATACATCATTCATTCTCTCTCTCCTCTCCTCTCCTCTCTCCTCTTCTCTTTCTTCCTTCTCCCCCCCCCCCCCCCCCCCCCCCCCCCCCCCCCACACACACACACTTAACATCAGCAGTTTTCCCATTCAATCTAAACGCGGCCAAAAGTCACTCAAATCATACTAACTAGATGGTCACTAACAAACGCACACACAGTCCACACACCCACACACACACAGTCACAACCAACCAAACCCACCCACACACACACACCACCGTCATCCCGTCAGCACACAAAGCAAGCATTAAAAGCAACACACAGACACACACCATACATAACACACACACATGCGCGCACGCGCTACGCACACACACACACAACACAACACACACACACACCATGCACGCACGCACGCATGTGCAACACAAAGAGGCCAATGTACACATGCATGTATGCTCTCTTCTCTCTCTCTCTCTCTCACACACACACACACACACACACAACACACACACACACACACACACACACACACAAACACCTCTTGATCACTGTGTGAGAAACTGAGCAAGGGAGAAACAATCCCATAGAATGCGTTCATAAAGAGAGAGAGAAGAGAGAGATAGAGAGAGAGAGAGAGAGAGAGGATGAGAGGAGGAGAGCGAGAGAGAGAGAGAGAAGAGAGAGAGAGAGAGAGGGACAGAGAGGGACTTAGAGAGAGAGAGAGATTAGAGAGAGGGGGGGGGGGACAGACAGACAGACAGACAGAGAGGACAGACAGGAGCTCTGGAAACCGTGAGGGATAAAAACAAACAAACAAACAAACAAAAAACTACGGAAGGGCAAACGCCTATTATGACAAACGCGAGGACGCATGAGTGAGAATCTGCAGAAGCATACCTGTGTCGGGACTGAGAAATCAGGGCAGAACTAGAGTGCGAAGTGGGATGACGCGCACAGGACTTCACACGCGCATCCTTCCTGCCTGGCAGTGTGGGGGCCTCTCCGCCACCTCACCTCCCCCAAAACATACCTGACTGGAACCGCGGAGTCACTCACTGACGGTTACCATTCAGCAGTAGAGAAATGACACTGTCGGGGGGGGGGGGGGGGGGGGGGGGGGGGGTTGCGGAGGGGAGATGCGGAGGGCAGGGTGGAGGAGGGAAATGTCAGTGTTGCGCGCGAGCTTGCACACACACACACACACACACACACATACACAAACAGAAAGAGAGAGAGAGAGAGAGAGAGAGAGAGAGAGAGAGAGAGAGAGAGAGAGAGAGAGAGAGAGAGAGAGAGAGAGATACATAGAGAGAGACAGATAGACACATGGAGACAGAGACAGAGACAGAGAGAGCCGCCACAAACAGGGTAAATATAGCCACACAAATACGTAGAGAGCAACCCCATGTATACACACTGACACACATGTGTGCGCGCACCAACGCGCGCGCGCGCGCTCACAAACACACACACACACACACACACACACACACACACACACACACACACACACACAGTTACCTAGCTGCGGTCAGACAGGCGGGAGCTGTAGTGAAGGAGAAAGGAGACAGCCCCGCGCAGCGGTAGGCGTGCATCAGGCTCCACATAGCCGACACGCAGCCCCAGCCCCCCTCTCCAAGCAGGCCCCGCATGCTCCTGCCAGGGTGCCCACGGGCACCAGAGCCCTGCCCAGGGCTCCGGGGCAGGGGAAGCAGGTCCGGGGCGCTCGGCACAGGGCGTCCAGGGTGAGGGTGGTCTTGGTCCTCGTCACCCCCCCCCAGGGGAGAAGGCCAGCAGCGGACGCCGGGTGGGACGGGTGGTGAGTCTGCTGCTGCCGCCTTGTCCTGGAGCGTGAGAGGAGCAGAGTGCGGACTGCAAGGCCAAAGGGATCAACGTTTTTTCCCCCCCTTTTTTTTTTTTCTTCACTGTGTCCAGCGTGTGATCCTCGTGGCGACAGCTGGCAGGTCCCAGTCCTACATTCTCAGACAGTGTTCACAGCGTTGTCCAGTACCGGTCAGAGAAACCACCTCCACACTCTCGGGCATTCACAGGGAAGTGGGGCTGATGGTAAGGATCGTTGCGCTGAGATCCGCTCACCCGGACCTTCCAAACACGGTTTGCACAACACAGCATGGACGTGGCCGGATGTCAAAACACTCCCTCGTTCCCATGGGTCACACCCAACAGTCCCTCTGGATGGAAAAAAGCGTTCGCCACGACTGTACTATTCTCAAGGGACTGGACAACAGGAGTCAGGTCTTGTGATCTCCACTGATGGATTAACAGACGTTAGTTCCAGTGTTCTACTCTGACAATATCACAGGCATCAGCGCCAGACAAGGCATCAGCTTCTACTGCTCTGTACCGACAGGATAACAAGCGTCGTCTCTGGTGTTCTCCACTGAAGGATAACAGACATTATCTCGAGAATTCTGCACTGGCCTGATCATAGCCGAGTTTAACCAAGTATGACTCGGGTCTTGCGTTACGGCCTAGATCTAACTGCTAAAATAGAGGGCAACAGGTCACGGGGAACCAGCAAAACCACCAACAGACATCTCATCCAGCGTGTCAACAAACGCCGACGGTCTGTTCGCAGTTTATCGTGTGCGTCAGGATCAAAAGCCAGCTTGGTCTCGTTCTCTGAATCTGTTTGTGAAAGCAAACACATAATGGGGTGAAGAGAGACAAAAAAACCTCCTCAGGATATGGCACGGCAAGTCGACTTAAGACTTTCCCACGTGTGGTCATCCATGTCATTGTGCTGGGGGACAGCAGAACACTTGCTCCAGTGTCAGAGGAACTGTGCTGGTGCAATCCTCAGTCAGTTCCTGTCAACAGACGGCTGACACCTGCACTCTGAGGAGCTACCTGTTGCTCCTGACGCTCACAGCATCCCGGGTTCCCACACGGTCTCACACGATGTTAAAGGATGTGAGAAGTCGTGACAAGTCGTCGTTGCACATGCCTGTTCATCAAAAACGGGGAGCCCATTGTATTGTGTCCAATATCAGCCGATTCTCACAGAAGTTATCAGTTGGCAATGTGGTCAACACACCCACAACTGTCCACAGTTGTTCCAGTTTTCACAAGTCAGCTCTTCAGCAACGCATTTTTCACGGTACTACCAATAATAACGGCAGCAGAACTCAATCCAAACATCCACTGAGGAAAGCAGAGCCAACTTGCGACAGTGTGGGCATGTTTTGAATATACTGTTCACACAAACAGATCGCTGAACAGTGAGAGAGAGAAAAACTACAGAAGTCTGGAATGTTTAAAACAGTAGGTACGATAATTTCAAAACAAAACATGTTCTCCTTACTGACCCTCTGAGCAGTTCGTCAGCACTCAGCTCCGTAGAAGGATCTCACAATCTTCTTCCAATGTTTCAAAGTCCCAATCCATTAACTAGCAGCGCTTACATGATCAGTCCCAAATTATGGGGATTAACAGATGCCCTAGAACAGTAATGTCAGCAGAGACCGCTCACTTTTTCACCGCTCATATCAATGGTCGATACAGTGGAGCTGGCTCTGCCCACAAGTCACGACATCAGGACAACGTCATGAGCACACACAGGGACAACGTTATGTGCACACACAGGGATAACGTCATGTGCACACACAGGGACAACGTCATGTGCACACACAGGGACAACGTCATGTGCACACACAGGGACAACTTCATGAGCACACACGGGGACAACTTCATGAGCACTCAGGGACAACTTCATGAGCACACACAGGGACAATGTCAGAGCACACACAGGGACAATGTCATGAGCACACACAGGGACAATGTCATGAGCACACACAGGGACAACGTCATGAGCACACACACACAGGTCAGAGCACACACAATGACAACTTCAGAGCACACAATGTCATGAGCACACACAGGGACAATGTCATGAGCACACACAGGGACATGTCAGAGACACACAACTTCATGAGCACACACAGGGTGTCATGGTCTGAACAGGGTTGGCTGACAGCAGCTCTGGAGTCCAGACTGTCAAGAGTTCAACATCAGTCATTGATCCCCACAACACCACACCACACCTGCAGTAGTCATTCATCCCCACACCACCACACCACACCTGAAGCAGTCATTCATCCCCACAACACCAAACCACACCTGCAGTAGTCATTCATCCCCACAACACCAAACCACACCTGCAGCAGTCATTCATCCCCACAACACCAAACCACACCTGCAGTAGTCATTCATCCCCACAACACCAAACCACACCTGCAGCAGTCATTCATCCCCACAACACCAAACCACACCTGCAGTAGTCATTCATCCCCACACAACACCAAACCACACCCTGCAGTAGTCATTCATCCCCACAACACCTGCCAGTCATTCCACACCTGCAGAACAGCAAATCAATCACTCTTCCACTGACTAGTTCGACTCTCACCATACCGGAAATGGGAATATAGGAGCACATACTGACGTGAAGTATTGCACTTGAAGCACAATGCACCTTCTGAGGAGGCCACACCTGTTCTTGTCCCTCACGATGCCACTTTAAAAAGAAATCAAAACAGCTTTGTTCACAGTGTTTATTCCTGTCCAGACGAAGTTTCCCCGTGAAACCATTTCTTCTCAAATCATGAGAGCTGAAAGTCCAAACAGATTACCGATCTCACTCAACACATGGGAAGGCACAGACTAAGGCTGCAACAGCATGGCACCGGTCATAACAGGCAGCAGTATCCAGACAGGACTGAGGATCACTTTCAGCTCACACACCACACACACACTTCCCCACAAGCCTTCGCCGACTGACTACCCGTTTCGGTACATGCCACCCAAATCGTAGTGACAGTTGCACTATGGCCTACACCCACCCTCACTCTCTCGCCGGCTCAGTGCCCTGCGCATTGACAGAAGTGAACCCTGGGCGGAATTCCACGCCAAACTGATCAATGTCAGAGCAAAGTCTGGCATTTGCATGACGGCCACATCACATCGCGTGCAATTAAACTCCGCTTCCATGTCATCTCGTTCCGTGTGGTACGCGCTTTTCAATCCCACACTGTGCGACTACAACCGAGCCCCGCGCCCGCCCCTTAACCCTCCCCCCCCCCCCCCCCCCCCCCCCCCCCCCCCCCCCCCTCCCGCGCCCCCACCCCTGATCTCCCGCTGCGCCCATACCCTGATCCCCGTCTCCACGGACCTCCCCTATCGTCACCCTCCGTGGTGTGCAGTCTTTTGTCGACGGCGGACTGACTGATGTGTGGCAGTCCCATTGTCGCTGTGGGCTCTGCTCCTAATACCAAGGTTGTACGGAAGACGTCTCAACGACAGGACTCTGTTGGAGATCACACAATGTGTGTTTTTCATTGCATCGCTAACAGTTTACGATCTCATCTATTAACGACCTGCTCACACAATATTCCAGTGGGTCGATTTCATCCTAGGTAATCATTTGAACATTATTTTACAACACTATTTTATTTTCAATCTTAATTCATTTTCGTTTGATCAACCGAGGAAAGTGTGAAGATCAACCTGGCTATCTGTATAAATGGCATCAGAATCGTCAGATATTATTATGTAGATGAAACAGAGAGAGAGAGAGAGAGAGAGAGAGAGAGAGAGAGAGAGAGAGAGGCAGGCAAAGATCAGATCGACATAGAGAAGGATGCCCGCTGAGCCCGTATCAAAAAGAGAGTAAGACACCTGCAAAGTGCAGGTGGAAATCATAGAGAGATGCCCTAAGAGCTCAAGTCGAAATCTAGTAAAAGATCTGCAGCACAAAAAATTTCTGGTCGAAAATTCCGGTTTCGTATTATCTACATCACGTAGCCCTTTCAGCATAATTTACCCATCAAAGTTATACAAGCATACTGAAGTTCTCTCCCTTGAGAAAGCTTCCTACACCCTCGTTCCAGTCATCTTCAGCAATCCGAGGCATTCAAACCTGGCCACAATGGCTGACATATCCACACGCCATGGTCTCCCCTCCAGTTTTCAGCATTTCAGCACTAATGCTGTCGATGCCAGGCCCGTGGCATGTTGCTACGGGAGTTGATGGTCTTCTGAACTTCTTCCTCCGAGGACTTCCTGTAACGGTAGCCAGACAGGCTGAGCGGTCTTCCACCTGTACCTGAAAATCAGCACACACGTTTCTTTTCCACCCAAAGTCCGACCTACTGTCTTTTGCCATCAGCTGCCCTCCCTCCCCCTCCCCCACCTCCCTCCCTACCCCACGCAACCCCGTCCTCACTCTCAGATCGACCAGCCATGGTTGTAGCAGGGTCGGGAGAACAGCAAGGCTACAATGACATCACAGGATCGGCGAGACTGATCAATGGATCGGTCAGAATTCGCGGGAAAAATCGCCGTGACGGTGAGGGCCCATTCTCTTTGTCTGACGAAAATTCTGGAGCGCTCCCTCTCTCCCGCTATCTTTTCCTCCCTGTCTGTCTGTCTGTCTGTCTGTCTGTCTGTCTGTCTCAATCTACTGTCTTCCATGACCACTCTCGGTCTTCGTGCTTGTTTGCATTTAACTTTGTTTGACCCTCTCTCTCTCTCTCTCTCTCTCTCTCTTCCATCTCTTTCTAACTCCATGCCTGTCATTGTGTTTATCTTCTGCACACTCTTGCCCTGTCTCCGAACACTCAAAACAAAGAAAAGACGATGGCAGGGGCGGTGACCCATGTGTACAATCAGGATGACGACTGTGACGATTGCAACGAACCAGCAGACTGATCTGAATAGCGCGCTCGTGTGTCTGTCGGCCCCTGTTTTCTATGTATTTATCTAGTCATTCATTCTCATCAGCACGAAATCTGGACACCTCCTGCCAAATATTAAGCAAACAGATACATCAATAAAACAATGATAGTTTTCTGCCCGCGAGCAGATTCATGATCAACTTTTGCCTACAAAGTTTAGCCATCATGTCTATTGGTGTCAAACTTCACCACTGTACTATTTGCTCTCCTCTCTCTCTCTCTCTCTCTCTCTCTCTCTCTCTCTCTCTCTCTCTCTCTCTCTCTCTCTCTCTCTCTCTCTCTGTGTTTCCCACAGTTGTCTGCTGTCACCTGGCATCAATAATGAACCAGGACCATTGCTAGTGAAACGCCCTGCGGCTAATCTGCCCCGCGGTGGAGAGAAGAGCCTCTCACTGAAGGCGATCGATATTCATACTCTGCTTGTCACCGACACGAAGAACCTTGTCACACACACACACACACACACACACACACACACACACACACACACACACACACACAGAGGTCTGTGCTTTCCGAACATCCCCGTCTACAGCAGCATGGTTCCGAGGTTACAGCAGGGCCATGGCGACACCTCTATCGTTGGAATCTACCGACAGCACCTGAAACAATGTGGATAACGATGATCCACCAGGACACACTGACACCGGCAACAGAACCAGTGCTGAGAACAGAGACATAGTCACAACCCTGGCACCCATTGCCTGGAGAATGACGCCAATACTGAGTGAAAACACTACACAAAACACTTCATGCACACACCCCCCCCCCCCTCTCCTCTCCTTTTAACCCTCTCTTTTCTCTGACACCCACCCCCCCCCCCCCCCCCCCTCCCTCCATCGACGGACTGACAGCCACGTAAGCAGAGACACCTATCACCTAATCGATGTCCTCAACACTGACGACCGCCGCGTGGAAGCGGAGGACAGAAGCTGGTGACTTTCACCCTGGATGACGGCACTGCCCACCCCTGTCTTTACTGTGCTGGAGGGCAGAGTGGACACACACGCAGAGAGGAGGAGTCGCAGATACATGACACCATGGGAATGGCAACATTGTTTGCTGAACACCATCAACGCTGCCCCTTAAACACCATCAGCATATTAACACTACCTTCTGAACACCATCAACTCTACACTCCAAACACCATCAGTATATTAACACTACCTTCTGAACACCATCAACGCTACACTCCAAACACCATCAGCATATTAACACTACCTTCTGAACACCATCAACGCTGTCTCCACACACCATCAGCATATTAACACTACCTTCTAAACACCATCAACACTACACTCCACACACCATCAGCATATTAACACTACCTTCTAAACACCATCAACACTACACTCCACACACCATCATCAGCATATTAACACTACCTTCTAAACACCATCAACACTACACTCCACACACCATCAGCATATTACTATTAACACTACCTTCTGAACACCATCAACGCTGCCTCCACACACCATCAGCATATTAACACTACCTTCTGAACACCATCAACATCAACACTGCCTCCACACACCATCAGCATATTAACACTACCTTCTGAACAACATCAACATGTCAACACTGCCTACTGAAGTCAACGCCATGAAGATTTCAACACTGCTTACTGTGACCATCAGAAGATCAAGGCTGCCAACTGCCGTCAACACTGTCAACATGTTCACGCTGCTGCCTACTGAAGTCAACGAAATCAACATATCAACACCGGCTACTGAAGTCAACACCTTCAACATACCAGCACTGTCTTCTGAGGTCAATACCATCCACTGATCAACACTCACTACTTAAGGTCAACATCTTTGACTCTCATCACTGAAGTCAACACTATCAACACATCGACGCTGTCTAATGAACACCATGAGCATTATCATCAATTCTGACTACCTGAGTCAAAACGCCATCAACATGTCAATACTGACCATTGCAGTCAACACCATCAACAAAATCAACACTGTCTATTGAATACTATGGACATAGTATCAATACTGACTGCTGAAGCCAACAGCAACAACAGATCAAGACTGACTCCTGAAGTTAATAACGTTAACATATCAACAATGACTATTGAAGCCAACAACATCAACATGTCAATAATGACCCTTAAGTCAACATCATCAACATTTCATCACTGACTACCAAAGTCAGTACAATCAACATATCAATGTTGACAACTGTAGTCAACACTATCAACATACTGACCCTGGCTACCAAACCCCATCACGATGTGAAATCAATATCGACACCTTATCAACGTTGCCTATTGAAGTCTACACTAGTCAACATCATCAACTGGTCAACACTACGTACACTAAAAACAGCAAAACCGCGACAGAAAACCAGCATATCAACACTGCCAACTAAATTCAACAACGCCATCATAACACTGCGAAAGTCAACGCCATCAACACATTAACAATGCCGACCAAAGTCAACACTATCAATTAACAATGCCGACCGAAGTCAACACCATCAACACATTAACAATGGCGACCAAAGTCAACACCATCAATTAATGATGCCGACCAAAGTGAACACCATCAATTAACAATGCCGTCCAAAGTCAACACCATCAAACACATTAAAGTCATCACCATCAACACATTAACAACGCCGACCAAGTCAACACCATCAACACATGAACAATGCCGACCAAAGACAACACCATCAACAATGCCACCAAAGTCAACATCATCAGCACATTAACAATGCTGACAAAATCAACACCATCACACACATTAACAATGCCGACCAAAGTAAATATCAATCAACACATTAACAATGCCGACCAAAGTCAACACCATCAACGTGTCAACGCTGTCTAAGGCAGTCAACACCACATATCGATCTTTCCTACAGAACTCAACTCCATTAGTACTACCACTGTCAACTGAAAATAACATCATCAACATATCAAGGCTGTCTATGGAAGCTAACACCACATATCAATTGTTCTTACTGAACTCAACACCATGAACCTATCAACACTTACTACTGACAATAACCAATCGCTTCTGAAGTTCCGACCATCAACACCGCCTGCTGAAGTCAACGCCATCAACATGTCCACACTGACTACAGAAGTTGATACTATCAACATGTCACACTGACTACAGAAGTTTGATACCATCAACACCTCCTGCTGAAGTCAACACCATCAATATGTCAACACTGACTACAGAAAGTTGACACCATCAACACCGCCTACTGAAGTCAACACCATCAATATGTCCACACTGACTACAGAAGTTGTACCATCAACATATCAACAGTGACAACTGGTCACCACGATCGGCATGTCCACCAACCTGCAGAGAACACTCAAAGTCACAGAGCCAGGCACGCGTACATAATTATCATGTCATATCGGGTACTCACCCGGTACCCAAAGTCAACACCGTCATCGTCACTTTGGCAGAAAGAGCACTAGAACTCATGTTGTGACCTGTAAGAGAACCGTGATTTACTACTCCAGCACTTCAGACCCGTGCCATCCCAACCTCGATCCTTCCTCCCCCCCCCCCCCCTCCCCCTCCCCCGAAATGCATGAACCCTATCAGCGTCATTCTCATCATCTCACCTAAGCCCACATCATCACTGAGAACGCCAGCGAAATAATCATACCGTGACCGAAATTCGAACACCTGACAGCTGTCTGTGCACGTCAGCTGAGGCATACGAGGGCAGTACTATGCTCAGAGCCTACCTAGAGTGTTCGCCTTGAACTGCATGATTGGCATGACAGTACGTGCCCAGGGTAGACCACTCCAAGGCTGGCGATGACCACGGGATAGCATGCTGACCCGCTGCCTGCAGCCCCAGCCAGCAGCATGGTGGCGAGGGGTGGATCAGGTAACACACGCTGCTCACTGAAACTGCCACCGCGCACACCTGACTCCGGCTTCCTCTGGAATCCACCTCCACCCCACCTGCCTCCGGGAACCACAGTCACGTCTCGGCACAACAACACACGCGCGCATGCACTTCTCCGCTGCAGGCACACACATAAGTAGGCGCGCGTGCAAACACGAAGGAATAAACCGACTGACTGGAATCAGTTCACTGTCGGATTAGTCTTGGGTTGAGCTGATATTTAACAACACGAGGATAAACACAGATTTTGCATTATTACAACACAATTAATTCTCGCTCTCAAACCCAACCAGCCCCACTCCGCTACAAAGATTCTCTCTCTCTCTCTCTCTCTCTCTCTCTCCTCTCTCTCTCCTCTCTCTCTCTCTCTCTCTCTCTCTCTCTCTCGTCATGTTTGGTTTGGTTGTGCTGATATTTAACAACGCGAGGATAAACACAGATTTTGCATTATTTAAAACAAAAATCATCGCACTCAAACCCAACCAGCCCCACTCCGCTACAAAGATTCTCTCTCTCTCTCTCTCCTCTCTCTCTCTCTCTCTCTCTCTCCTCCTCTCCGCTCCGCCCCCCCCCCCCCCCTCTCTCCTCCAGTTGTTCCGTTCTCCCGTTATTTTCATGATCTAACTCGTCATTAACATAAACAATCAATGAAGAAAGAAAGAAAGAAAATCGGAGTAACAGATTTTCACACACACACGCACGCAAACACACACATTTGCACACACGCCCGCACCCCCCCCCCCCCCCCTGTCCCCCCCCCCCCCCCCCCACACACACACACACAGACACACACACACGTTTACGAAAGCTCTTACAAAACAACATGCACACACACACGTACCATGTACATATAAACGTAATCTGTTTATACTCACATATATACACAATGCATAAATACACTTGTGTGAAAAGCGATCACTCAACTACAGATCATGCTGACATATTAATCGTGAAAGTCGCACAGCTGGCTTGGGGGGCAACGTGAGCCTCGCGGGGCTCGCTCTACACGCACGCAATTAAACGCACCAGGCAGGAATAGAGGGCGGTGCTGAAAAAAAAAAATTGAGAACAAGGAAATCGCGCGCATGCATGGGCTCTCTCTCTCTCTCTCTCTCTCTCTCTCATCACACTCCTCCTGTATCCCACCTTTCTAACACTTCCTCCATATTCTAGACTCCCCCCCCCCCCCCCACACCCTTTCCATCCAATACCCATCTCTCCTCCTTTACCCTCGTATACACGTTCAGCTGCCAGAGCTGAAGGTCGGGCGTTCAAAACCATTCGCGGGGTCAGACTGATACGTGTTCAAACCCCTCTCTGTCCTCTCAGCCGTAAACGGGTGCTTGATTCAGGTCAAAACCGAACAAAAGGTTACCACGGCGGGAGAAGATGGGCGAGATCCATCTTAAACAAAACCGTCCGAGACGAGATGAGTCTTTACCAGTTGACGGCCATTTTCACCTTTCCCATGGGACTTGCCACCTTTCTCAGTTAAAACTGAACCTAAAAAAAATATCGCGCGTGTTTGTGTGTGCAAGCATGCGTCCGTGCGCGCGAGACAGCGAACAAACGTGTGAGAATATGTGCGTGCGTGCGTACGTGTGTGTGTGTGTGTGTGTGTGTGTGTGTGTGTGTGTGTGTGTGTGTGTGTGTGTGTGTGTGTGTGTGCGTGCGCGCCATGCACATTACAGCACATTATGCTAAAAAAAACGCGAGCACCGAATCAACACCTGAATCCACCAGTTATGAAAACAGTCCTGAAGCAATCTCCTCCAAGCTGTTTTCAGGACCACAAAACAAACAACGGAGAAGAAAGAGAGTCTATTCGATGAATGAAAGCGAGAGAGAGAGAGAGAGAGAGAGAGAGAGAGGGGAGGGAGGGAGGGAGGGAGGGGGTGGAAGGGAGGATGCCAGAAATCACCCAGTCACTGACTGGTACACTCTCCGGCCAAAGTCATCCTGACACCCCACACCATTCCCCAGTCATCATCCTGACACCCCACACTATTCCCCAGTCATCATCCTGACACCCCCCACTATTCCCCAGTCATCATCCGGACACCCCACACTATTCCCCAGTCATCATCCTGACACCCCACACTATTCCCCAGTCATCATCCTGACACCCCACACTATTCCCCAGTCATCATCCGGACACCCCCACACACCATTCCCCAGTCATCATCCGGACACACCCCACACTATTCCCAGTCATCATCCGGACACCCCACACTATTCCCCAGTCATCATCCTGACACCCCACACTATTCCCCAGTCATCATCCTGACACCCCACACCATTCCCCAGTC
>JADBJO010010206.1:32500-35000 GCA_016801955.1 Conus betulinus
GAGAGGGAGAGAGGAAGTTGTGAGTTGGAGATGGCGGAGCAGAGACTGGAGAGAGAGACCCCCCCCCGGGAGAGAGAGAGTACGAGAGAGCGAGAGGAGAGGGAGGACTTGAGAGAGGAGAGGAATTCGTTGTGGTCATTTACCTGTGCATACACCTACTGAGTGCGAGTTCTTGATGACTTGGCATCCAGACATGGAAAGAAAGCGGAGGAGCATGCGCGCGTCTGAATGCGCGCAGACCACATTGTGGGGCAGGGCGGTGACCTCCCCCAGTCTCTTCATGTGTTGCCTGTCTTACAAACCAGCCAGGTGGAACGGAACGGAAGTCGTGAGACTGTTCAGGTTCAGCCAAGATGATAGAGAATGATAGCAGGAAGGAGAGAGCGAGAGAGAGAGAGAGACGATTTAGAGGATTGAGAGAGGAGAGAGGATGGACTTGGGAGAGATGAGAGAAGAGATGAGAGAGAGGAGAGAGAGAGAGGGAGAGGAGAGAGAGAGATGGATGAGAGAGAGCGGAACGAGCGGAGAGTGAGAGCAGGAGAGAGAGGAGATGAACGTTAGGAGAGACACTAGAGAGGAGAGAACAGAAGAGAGAGAGGAGCACACACCCACACCACACACACACACCACACAGCACAGAGCGCACCAGTGAGGAATTCCCATGGCAAGCCATCAGGCAGGACACTTGAGTTCATAAGCAGAACAGACCCGAAGAGGCAGACACAACAAAACTTAAACACTTCCAAACTACAACCACCAGCATCAACCTCAACTTCCCTCAGTACAAGTTAATAATACCCTTCTCCCCCCCCCCCCCCCCCTCCGTTCTATCCATCCAACCCACCTCTCTCCTTTACGCCCGTGCCCTGCCCTTCCCCCGTCCCTCCATCTTAATCTACCCTCTTCTCCACGAAAACGGCGAATTTGTCAAACATTGAGCTCTTCGCCAAATGTGTTTTCTCCTTTGGAGAAAAAAAAAAAAAAAAAAAAAAAAAAAAACCCTAAAAATCTTGTTCTGAACGAAGCTCTATGCGACGAGTGTACAAATATGTCGCGCAGGAGGGAAGGAAACGGAGGAGAAGGAGTGAAGGGTGGAGGAAAAAAGAGGAAGGGAGGAAGGAGGAGGAGACGAGGAGGGGGGGGGGGGGGGGGGAGGAAAGGAGGAGGAAGCAGTTAAAACGAGTTTGGAAGTAGAGGAAGAAGGAGGAACAGAACAGAAAAAACAAGGAGGAAGATCGAAAAAGCAGAAGAGAAAGATGAACGTAAATAGAAAAGAGAAGAGTGTGTGTGTGTGTGTGTGGGGGGGGGGGGGGGGGGGGGGGGTGAAGTAGGAAAAAAGGAGGAGGAAATTCAATAGAGGAGAGAACGTGAGCAGGCTGGAAGAAGTAGGAAGGAGGAGGAGGAACAGAATACAGGAGAGAAAGGGAGGTAGGAGAGGAGAAGGAAGGAGAGAGCAGTATGAAGGAGGAGGAGGAGGAGGAATAGAAGTGGAGGGTCAGGGGGCAGGAAGGAAGAAGCAGGAAGAAGGCAGAGAGAGGGTGCAGGAAAACGATGATGGAAGTGGAGGTACAGAACAATAAAGGAGCAGGAAGGAAGAAGCAGGAAGAAGGCAGAGAGAGCGTGCAGGAAAACGAGGATGGAAGTGGAGGTACAGAACAATAAAGGAGCAGGAAGGAAGAAGCAGGAAGAAGGCAGACAGAGGGTGCAGGAAAACGATGATGGAAGTGGAGGTACAGAACAATAAAGGAGCAGGAAGGAAGAAGAGCAGGAAGAAGGCAGAGAGAGGTGCAGGAAACGATGATGGAAGGGAGGTACAGAACAAAAGGAGGAGGAGAGAGGAAGAGCAGGAAGAAGGCAGCAGAGCAGGATGCAGGAAAACGATGATGGAGTGGAGGTACAGAACAATAAAGGAGCAGGAAGGGGGCTGAACTGAAAAAGGAGAGAGAGAGAGAGAGAGAGAGAGAGAGAAGAGAGAGAGAGACAGACAGACAGACAGACAGACAGAGGGAGACAGACAGACAGAGAGAGAGAGAGAGAGAGAGAGAGAGAGAGAGAGAGAGAGAGAGAGAGAAAGGTGGCAGGGGTGGGGGGGGGAGGAAAGTAGTAGAATGGAAGAGGAGGAAGGAGAAAGGTGGTGGATGAGGGAGAGGGAGGAAGGAGGAGGACAAAAAGGTTGAAGAAGTGTACAATCAATGCCGAGTGTACCGTCGATTGTGTGGAATTCTGGAACAATTTTTCAACAACTGTTCACAGACTTTTCATTACCAGTTACAACAACACCCATACACTACAAACGACAGAAATATATTATATTACAGATAATCAGAACACCCGCACTATCTACGATGGATCACGGTGTGTGGTGTGTGAAATGCAGTGCTTACAGGTTCACGAATACTTCCATTGTAGCTCACATCCTATCACATCTTGAAAAAAATATTTCTATAGGTGTGCATGCGTGTGTGTGTGTGTGTGTGTGTGTGTGTGTGTGTGTGTGTGT
>JADBJO010010206.1:45000-74941 GCA_016801955.1 Conus betulinus
CTCCGCCCCCCCCCCCCACACACACACACACACTATTTCTAATTCATCCAAATAACATCAAAGAAAGTGTCTTGGGATCATCATATGTTGCCATTCAACGGCGAATTTGTCGGCTCCGTTTTCTGTCGTCTTTTCCTGTTTCTTCCTTCTTTCAGTTGTTCCTTCTTTTTTTTTTTTCCAGCCCCATTGTTCTTTTCAAAATCTCTTGTACCTTGTTTTTGAAATGACTACTTAACACTGGTCATAAATCACAAGTTCATCTTGATGTCTCGTCCCTACTATCCCAACCCCTGCCGTTCCTCCTTCTCTTTTTGTCCCCTTCTGTCTTTAGCCCACTTCCCTCAAAGAAACGTTTACAGATACAATCTGTCTTTTCAAATATCACCAAAGAAATATGAAAGTCCTCGAAGGCGTCTTAATTTGTAAAGTGTGTCTTGATCTACAGGGAAAAACAGAACTAGCATGACACAGACGACAGTCAATGGAGGTCTAATCACAGTCTACTTAGTCAACAAAAAAAAAAAAAAAAAAAAAAAAAAAAAAAAAAAAAAAGAAGCTAGCCCTATTTTCCAGAGAAAACACTTCAAGTCGACCATTCGCAGAAACAGGAGAAAATAAAACGAAAAAAACAAACATCCCTTTTTTCCACAAACAATTTTTTTCCCCCATGTCTACACTGTATCCTGAACAAAAACTACGCATCCGTTCCTTAGAACTTCGTGAAAATATTCTCAAATCGCTGCAAATAGATTTAACAGATAAAAGTCTTCCAAAATAACTGAAACGAAAACTTTCTCAAATCGTTGTCTATAGACTTCATAAACGAGGAGAGTCTAAAAATCTCTGTCAGCAGATTTAAAGAATGAAAATGTTAGCAACTCCCTGCCTACAGACAACTGAAAATATCGTGAAATCCCTGTCTGCAGATTTAAAGAATGAAAGTTTAGGCAACTCCCTGTCTAAAGACAACTGAAAACATCGCGAAATCCCTGTCAGCAGATTTAAAGAATGAAAGTGTAGCAACTAATCTCCCTGTCAACAAACTGAAAATAGTGTGAAATCGCTGTCTGCAGTCGTCCCCCAAACCTGACCGTCTTCAAATCGTCTGCGCTTTGCTTAGCTGACGTGATAATTCTTGCCATTTTTCCCTCTCAAAAACAGAAATTCAGTCATACTATATCAACGTAATACACCAGTCGTAAAATATCAACATAACACACTAGTCGTAATATATCTACATAATACATCAGTCATAACATCTCAACACTACACAGCAGTCGTATGTAATGTATTAACATAACACACCAGTCTTAATATCTCAACATAACACACCAGTCGAACTATATCAACATAACACGCGAGTCGTATCGTATCAGCAGAACATACCAATCGTATCAACATAACACACCAGTCGTAATGTACTAACTTAACACACCAGTCTTAATGCACCAGCTAAGCACACCAGTCATGAGATATCAACATAACACACCAGTCATAGTGCACCACCTTAACACACCAGTCGTAATATATCGACAACACCGAGAATCGAAAGCTAGAATGTGGCAGTGCCGAGTCGTGGTTCATTCGAACGTTATCTCTGCTCTTTTGTATTTTCTTGTCACCACCTTTATTCGTGTGTGAATGTGTGTGTGTGTGTGTGTGTGTGTGTGTGTGTGTGTGTGTGTGTGTGTGTGTGTGTGTGTGTGTGTGTGTGTGTGTGTGTGTGTGTGCGTGTTTCGTGACTTTCTCTCATTACGTTTTCATTCGACTTGCATTGAGCAATGACTTACGTTTCCTTGTATGATGTAAATGTATCTATATCTCTCTATTTCATTATCTCTCTCTCTCTCTCTCTCTCTCTCTCTCTCTCTCTCTCTCTCTCTCTCTAGCTATCTATCTATCTATATATATATATATATATATATATATATATATATATATATATATATATATTGCTGAACAGTTACGGGGGGGAAAAGAGAAAAAAAAAAAAACAAGTGCAGGCTAACAATTCTTCCGTCATTACATTCATGACTTGGCAAAGATTGAAATAAAAGAAATAAAATGGGGGGGGGGGGGGGAGGAAGGGAGAGAGAGGAATAAAATGAGAACAAAAGTTAGGAAAAGAGGTTATACATGTTAAACCCTTCACTAGCAGCATATGGGAACCATCGTGATCCCCCCTGAAGACAGATCCATTCATAGTGCCTGCTCCTAGGCCTTTCATCCGCTGGATCAGGCTCATCAGGGAGACACGGCCGATTGTGTCTGTGCTCCCTTGGCATCAAATGGAGATACACCACAGTCATCATTCTGTGGTTGTGGTGTTCTCTCATCACCAAGGGTTCAAAACAAAGAATCCAACAGCACCCTGAAGCAGCCATCAAAGAGTAGAAATGTGAAACAAAAAGCGCGGTAAGGAAATAAGTCGCTGAAAAACTAAAATCATTATACAAACGACACAAAATGTAGGGGAAATTCTTCGAACCTATGGTTCAGGATCCGTTCAAGGATGCAAGAGGGGTCACAAGATGTCCAACAGTCCGAGTGGCCAGCTGTTTAGTAACCCAAGATTGTCAGTAGCTAACAATTGTAGTAGACCAAACATATAATGCTGAACAATTTAGTAGTGGGGGAAAACACGTGCAGGCTAACAATTCTTCCGTCATAATCATTAATCACTTGGCAAAGATTTAAATAAAAGAAAGAAAAATGGGGGGAAGGGAGAGGAATAAAATAAAATGAAATCATGAAATTAGGAAAATATAAATGTTAAAACACTTCACTAGCAGCATATGGGAACCATTACGTCTCTCTCTCTCTCTCTCTCTCTCTCTCTATCTATATATATATATATATATATATATATATATATATATACATGTGTGTGTGTGTGTGTGTGTGTGTGTGTGTGTGTGTGTGTGTTTCAAGCAAGTGATAGCATAATTTGGTGCATTGAATTAATAGAATCTCTCTCTCTCTCTCTCTCTCTCTCTCTCTTAATTTTCATTAATGAGCTTGCCATTGAGGTAATTAATAACGGCCTTCATGGTGGACGATTTACAAATGATGTGTTTAGATGATTTATTCTGCTTTCGCCAGCTAAATAATCTGAGCAGGTCTGCATCCTCATTAGAGTGAAAAGTTATTATGAGAGAAAAAGCAACATTGTGGTGTTTACAAAGGGAGGTTATTTGGCGGCGAGGGAAAGATGCAAGTATGATGGACTTATTACACCTGTGCTGAATGTTTATAAATACTTGGGAATCTACTTTTCTACACGCTTAAGTTCTACCTTTGCTTGTAAAGACCTTGCGTGTAGGGCAAAGGATGCTTTGATATGTGTAATAAAAAGATGGCATGCTTTGAATTCGCTTGAATTATTCTTAAAAAATGCTTTGAATGCTTTGAATTCGCTTGAATTATTCTTAAAAAATATTTGATTCCCAGGTACAGCCTATGTTGATGTATGGGCTGAAATTTGGGGTTTAGATAATGCCGTTGTTCATTGTGAGGCTGTGCATTTATTTGCTTTGAAGAGGTTTTCTAGGTCTCGACAGGCGAAAATGAACTGGGTTTCAAATGTGCGTTTTGTTTCTGTGTAAGCATGGCTTTGGGGATGTTTGGCTGACTCAGGGTGTTGGAAATCAAAAACAGTTTATTCGTGTTTTTCGACAAAGGTTGATTGACTGTAGATGGCAATTATGGGACGACCATATCAAAACTAGTGAACGGTATGATTTATACAGAAATTATTCTAGCTTCCAACATATTCAGCCTTATCTAAAACTGGATCTGGACATGCGTTTGAAAAGATTAATTGCTAAATTAGAGTCGGTGTTTCTGAAATTAGGACTCATTACTTAAGATACAGGAAACATACACAAACTGACTTGCTTTGTCCTTTGTGTATGCAAGGTGTGAGGAAAATGAAATATATTTTTATGTTCCTTTGCCCAGCTTTAGAAGATCTTCGCCAAAAATTTATCCCACAGAAATATTATAAGCGCCCGTGTATGTTTCGATTACAGTTACTTCTTAGCTCTAACAGTTATAAGGTAATTAGGAATTTAGGTATGTTTTGTGTGTAAGGCGTCTAAGATTAGAGAAATAATGACGTCTTAGTTGATGTTCAAGAACGAACACACACACACACACACACACACGCACGCACGCACGCACGCACGCACGCACGCAAGCACACACACACACACACACACACACACACACACACACACACACACACACACACACACACACACGACACAACAACAACAACAACAAACAACGTCAACAACAACAATAACAATAGAACAATATTCCTTTCGTCCGTTTTGGGGTATGGAAGGAAGGGTGGGTTTAAAGCAATAACGGGAAAAGGAAAACAAACAAGCCGAAACAAAACATAAATTGCCAGTCAAAGCTGACACAGACCAACAAGTTACAGCATTTGAGATAATATAATATACTCTGACAATAGAAGCATTTGTTTTTTCAGTTAGTAGATGATACCATTTGACAAAATTCATAGTTTTGGGGATGAGAAAACTTTTTGGCAAATACGTGTAGCGCAAATTAACGTATGATGAACGTTCCACGACAAAATGAAAATCATCACCTATTGCAGACATGTCAAAATTATTACATCACACACACACACACAAACACACACACAACACACACACACACACACACACACACACACACACATACTCACAAAGCATATCGTGCGTACGTGAAACTAGCATGAAATCAAGCAAGCATTTGATTCCACTTCAGTTACATTCCGCAAAATCAGGAACTTCAATCGAGGGACAGTTTGTATGGCCTGACCATGGGTTTCATTTTGTAATTTTCTATTTGATAAAAAAAGTATACATATTTCTTTTTCAACCCTTTCCCCCCAGAAGACGGAGTGGGCCAGGACACAGGAGTCATCTCCCTAATAACCCCCAAACATTCGTCAGCTTGAACTGTCTCAGACAGTCAGCATCCTTTACCCAGCAGCACGCCCCCTTCCCGCCCCCCCCCCCCCCCCCCCCCCCCCCTCCCCCAACTCACTCTTTCTTCTCTCGGTGTTTTCTGAGTGTGTATCTATCTCTTTTTCTATACCCCCTCTCTCCTCTCCATTTCTACCACCCCCCCCCCCCTCCCTTCCGCCTCCGCCTAAAAAGCCATCTGGGCTAATGTTGCACCCACGCAAATAAAACTCTCTCTCTCTCTCTCTCTCTCTCTCTCGGTCCTTCTTCATCTCTCTCTCTTGAAGGCCAGAGAATCTTAAGCTAAGCTCTCTCTCTCTCTCTCTCTCTCTCTCCTCTCTCTCTCTCTCTCTCTCTCTCTCTCTCTCCTCTTACCTCTCTCTTTCACTCACTCACCTCTCTCTCCCCTCCCTCTGTCCCATTTTTTCTCTATGCCGCAGTTAGCAGCATATATTCAAGAACTGAGAATGGAACGCAAGTTCAAAGCTTTATAACATGCCATCAGCAATGAAACATAACATGCCATCAGCAATGAAAAACTAAAGTGACTTGGCACCTTGTAATATTTCAGCGGATTACACTGTGCTCCTGAAGTCATATAGAACAGGGCAACATAAACCGAAATGTACCTCGTTTTCTTTCTCTTTTAGACAAAGTGGACATATCAATTCACCTTCGCTGTGTGCTCTATAACAATAAAGATGGAGGGCGAGAGACAGACGAGAGAACAGAGAGAGAGAGAGAGATGGAGAGCGAGACGAGAGAGAGAGAGAGAGAGAGAGAGAGAGAGAGAGAGAGAGAGAGAGGGAGAGAGAGAAGAGAGAGAAGAGAGAGAAGAGAAAGAGAGACAGACAGACAGACAGACATACAGAGGACTAGACGAGAGAGAGAGAGAAGAGAGAGAGAGAGAGAGAGAGAGAGGAGAGAGAGAGTGGAGAGAGAGACGGGAGAGAGAGAGAGAGAGAGAGAGAGAGAGCACTGCACTGCACTTGAAGAACTTCCATTCGCTTCATATTCCCATTGGACAAATCAAAATTCGGAAGCAATTACCCGTGTCCTCGGAACTGGATAGACGAACACCCATTGGAGTACGGATGGGGTGGGGAGAGCCAGAATGCTGAGAAAGGCAGACACAAACACATCATAACAAATAAAATGAAGCAAAGAAACGACAGAGAGGCAAAGTAGTGGGGGAAAATAAAGGGGGGGGGGGGGGGGGGGGGGGGGGAAGGGGGCGGGGAGAGAGAGAGAGAGAGAGAAAGAGACAAAGAGAGAGAGCGAGAGGGAGTGAGAGACAGAGAGAGAGACAGAGAGAGACAGAGAGAGATGTGACTTGGATAGAAGTGAACTGAGAAAATGTGGAGAAGGAGAACGCAACGCAAGAGAAAAAGAGGCAGTGGAGGGGAGGGGGAGGAGGGCAGAAGGTAAAAAAGAAAACTTAAGGAGGAAAGGAATGAAAATTGCAAAAATAATGAATGAGAGAGAGAGAGAGAGAGAGAGAGAGAGAGAGAGAGAGAGAGAGAGGAGAGAGAGAGAGAGGAGAGAGAGAGAGGAGAGAGGGAGAGAGGAGAGAGAGAGAGTTGGTGGGATATAAGAGAGAAAAGAAAAAAAAAAAAAAAGGAAAAAAAGAAAAAAAAAAAAAAGAGAGACACACAAAAAGCTTTCAGCCTGTTCTGAGGACTTTCTTATAAACCGATAGCGTCGTAATTAGCGCCTCGGGTCTTTGGATGACGGAACGAAAACGTACAGAAACACACAAAAAACAAAGCAAAGCAAAAGAAAAAAACAAAGCAGACCAAAAAAAAAATAAATAAAAATAAGGAAAGAAAGAAAGAAAAGGCGGAAAGCAAATGAGCCTAAGAAGACAGACAAAGCAGGGGCCTAGCAGCCAGCAGGGGCCTAGCCAGCCAGCAGGGGCCTAGCCAACCATCTGGTTTCATGCCCGTAAGTCAGCCACCGCCAACCATCTCACCTCCCGCCCTCCCCCCATCTCTCTGTTTACCTGCCTGTCTGTCTGTCCCCCCCTCCCCCTCCCCCTTGAATGTGAGGGCGTGCGCGCATGTGAGTTTGTGTGTGTGTGTGTGTGTGAGCGAGAGAGAGAGAGAGAGAGAGAGAGAGAGAGAGAGAGAGAGCGAGTGTGTGTGTGTGTGTGTGCGCGCGCGCGTTCACGCATGCGTGCATACGCGCGTGCGGCGTGTGTGTGTATGTGTGTGTGTGTGTGTGTGTGTGTGTGTGTGTGTGTGTGTGTGTGTGTGTGTGTGTCTGCCTGTCTTTCTTTCCTTCCTGTATTTCCCTCCCTTCTTTTCCTTCCACTTATTTTCCACTCGGGTGTGAATATCTTAAGTATTTCCGCCACACAACACCCCTCCACCCCCGTCCCCCTCTCCCTCCATCGCCCCCCGTCCCCCTCTCCCTCCACCCCCACCCCCCTGTCGGCAGCAGTGGGGGCGGTGCGGCCAGCTGCCAGTTGGCGTCCGAGGACGCAGTCCCACGGAGCAGGAGGACACACACACAGACAGAGGGGGCCACGAGATGCTGGAGAGGTAACCGCTGTGTAGCGCCTCTCGCTTCCTGATCTTATCTCCCGGCCATAGACAAAAACACCCGACTTGCGCGCCAGCACGCGCTCCATCGCTCACACACACACACACACACACACACACACACACACACATACACACACACACACACACACCACCACCACCACCACCACCACAACCTAAGCGCACGTGCAAATGCGGGCGCATTTGCTCAAGAATGCACGGTCTTACCGTGCGCGTGTGAAGCACAATATATTATGTTGCCTGTATCTAGGTATGTTTCACTCTTTTTTTTTTATAGTTTTTTTACGTCTGCTTGTCTCCTTCTCGCTTCGCTTCTTCCCACCTCCTTCCACCATCCTCTCCCCTCCCCATCACACACACATAACACCCTCTCAACTTTTTTTTTCTCTCTCTCTCTCTCTTAAACACACACACACACACACACACACACACGCCCACACGAAGAGAGAGAGAGAGAGAGAGAGAGAGAGAGAGAGGGAGAGGAGAGAGCTGCAGATGTAGATGTTTGTTCGTAAAGGCCATAGCCCCTTAGAAAGGGGGATACATATGAGAGAACCTTGCATAATCCATTTCCAATCAGGAGTGCAAACAAAGACATTTCGGAATTTGTTCGTTTAATTATACCCTCTGTAAAACTACACAGCTAGCTGCTTCACTATTTTTATCATTTGGAGAGAGAGAGAGAGAGAGAGAGAGAGAGAGAGAGAGAGAGAGAGAGAGAGAGAGAGAGAGAGAGAGAGAGAGAGAGAGAGAGAGAGAGAGAAGAGAGAAGGACACACAGTCAGATAGACAGTTAGACAGACAGATACACTGGCAGACACGGGCAGCAAAACAGAAAGTGAAAATGAAAGAGCACAGCAAACGACTGTTTGAAGAAGAAGAAGAAAAACAGGAGGAAAAACGAGAACACGACTCGTACAGAGACACGCACATATCCACACACCCACACATCCATACAAAGCCTTACGCACTCACACATTCACGCGCACATGCACGCACGCAGGCTCGCACACCTACAAACACTCACACGACAAACACCGACAGAACAAACACGGACCACTGACCTTAAATCCATATCTGCCTGTCTGCCTTCATCAAGGCCCTGAAACAAGGGGAAAGAACGAATGGGTGAATGACGCAATCAGTCAACTGATTAAAGCAAAAAGCAACGAAACAAACAATCCGAATGGATGAGGGAAGGAACTTCTGTGATATCTTCAATTTACGCTCACTCCGGCCTACACTGAAGCGTACGTACCTGCAAATTTATCAACGAGAGAGAGAGAGAGAGAGAGAGAGAGAGAGAGAGAGAGAGAGAGAGAGAGAGAGAGAGGAGAGAGAGTGAGTAGTGAGTGAGTGGAGTGAGTAGGTGTTAGAAAGCAACAGAAAAAAAGAGATGGGAGAAGAGCAGGAAGAGAAGAACAAAGAGATGGGAGAAGAGCAGGAAGGAGAAGAACAAAGAGATGGGAGAGAAGAGCAGGAAGAGAAGAACAAAGAGATGGGAGAAGAGCAGGAAGGAGAAGAACAAAGAGATGGGAGAAGAGCAGGAAGGAGAAGAACAAAGAGATGGGAGAAGAGCAGGAAGGAGAAGAACAAAGAGATGGGGAGAAGAGCAGGAAGGAGAAGAACAAAGAGATGGGAGAAGACCAGGAAGGAGAAGAACAAAGAGATGGGAGGGGAGAAGACCAGGAAGGAGAAGAACAGAGAGATGGGAGAAGACCAGGAAGGAGAAGAACAGAGAGATGGGAGAAGACCAGGAAGGAAGAAGAGAACAGTGAGATGGGGAGAAGATCAGGAAGGAGAAGAACAGAGATGGGAGAAGACCAGGAAGGAGAAGAACAGAGATGGGAGAAGACCAGGAAGGAGAAGAACAGAGATGGGAGAAGACCAGGAAGGAGAAGAAAAAGGAAAGGAAAGAAAAGACGGTGGAGCAAGGCTAAATTGGGGAGGGGGATGGAGGGGACGGGGACGGGGAAAAGATGAATTGTGAAAGGGAAATAACAATGAGAAGACGCTTCGACCAATCCATTTGCGCGCGCTCTCTCTCTCTCTCTCTCAATATATATGTATATATATATCATATCCATAAACACACACACACACACACACACACACACACACATGCGCGCGCGCGCGCTCACGTACACAATTTCCCTCTTAGTCTCTTTGCGACTAAAATGCGACTCTCTCTCTCTCTCTCTCTCTCTCTCTCTCTCTCTCTCTCTCTCTCTCTCTCAAATAATGCTACAACAGCACGGTTGTTAGAACGGAATGCGTTTCATGGAAGGAAGTGTTATGCTCATATGGTTAAATTACTGTGAAACATGGCCGTGATATTGCTCGTCATTTCAAAACTTCGTTCCTCGATGTTTTCTGTGTGTGTGTGTGTGTGTGTGTGTGTGTGTGTGTGTGTGTGTGTGTGTGTGTGTGTGTGTGTGTGTGTGTGTGTGTGTGTGTGTGTGTGTGTGTGTGTGTGAGTGAGTGTGAGTGAGTGAGAGAGAGAAGGAGAAAGAGAGTGAGTGAGTGAGTGTGTGTGTGTGTGTGTGTGTGTGTGTGTGTGTGTGTGTGTGTGTGTGTGTGTGTGTGTGTGTGTGTGTGTGTGTGTGTGTTTTCTTCAACTGGGGCTGTTTGCCTTCAGCATACAGCCTTTAAAACACACTGAAGAAGGGAGTGGGGTTTCGTTGCTTGAGCAGTGTCCAGCACACTCTTTGGAAGACGTTGTTGACCTTCCAATGATCACCCTGAAGGTAAAAGGAACTCTTCTCTGTACATCACGGAAACGTTTCCGAGGAACCCTCTGTACAAGCTGGAAACTTTACCCTGAAACTCTCTGCATATCACGGAAAAATTTCCGAGGAATCCTCTGTATATGATGAAACCTCTACCGTGGAACTCTCTGTACATGATGGAAACTTTACCGAGGAACTCTCTGTATATGATGGAAACTTTACAGAGGAACTCTCTGTGTATGATGAAAACTCTACCGTGGGAACTCTCTGTATATGATGGAAACTTTACCGAGGAACTCTCTGTATATGATGGAAACTTTACTGAGGAACTCTCTGTGCATGATGAAAACTCTACCGTGGAACTCTCTGTCTATGATAAAAACCCTACGGTGGAACTCTCTGTATATGATCGAAACTTTACCGTGGAACTCTCTATATTTGACGGAAACTTTTCCGTGGAACTCTCTGTATATGATGAAAACTCTACCGTGGAACTGTCTGTATATGATGGAACCTTTACCGAGGAATTCTCTGTATATGATGGAACCTTTACCGAGGAATTCTCTGTATATGATGGAAACTTTACCGAGGAACTCTCTGTATATGATGGAACCTTTACCGTGGAACTCTGTGCATGATGAAAACTTTACCGAGGAATTCTCTGTATATGATGGAAACTCTACCGTGGAACTGTCTGTATATGATGGAACCTTTACCGAGGAACTCTCTGTATATGATGGAAACTTTTTCAAGGAGCTCTCTGTATATGATGGAAACTTTTCCAAGGAACTCTCTCTATATGATGGAAACTTTACCGTTACACTCTCTGTATAATGATGGAAACTTAATAGAGCAACTTTCTGTATAAGATGGAAACTCTACCCTGGAACTCTCTATATATGATGGAAACTCTACCGAGGAACTTTCTGTATATGATGGAAACTTTACCGAGGAACTCTCTATATATGATGGAAACTTTACTGAAGAACTCTCTGTATATGATGGAAACTCTACCGAGGAACTCTCTATATATGATGGAAACTTTACTAAGGAACTCTCTGTATATGATGGAAACTTTACTGAAAAACTCTCTGTATGAAGGAAACTTTACCGACAAAGATCATAGTGCCGGTGATGACTGTTTGTCCGGAGTGTTAAAAGACTGTTAAGGTGATGAATTTGGTCTCCACTGACTTCACATTTGTCAACACTGTAAATGAATTATTCTACTTTTTTTCACCTGGTGATGAAAACAGAACTCTTACGTTCATCGCCCACAATGTGCCAAATACAACTGACAGCTTTTCTCCTTCAAGCTTAGTTTCATCGAGCCGTTATTTGAAATGATCTCAAAGAGTATCGACAAAACACATGTCTGTGGATCTCAAATTCTTGCTTCTTAACCTGAATCGGGTAAGTGAAGTGATTTTGCGATGATGCTAATTCAATCTTTGCTGAAGCAGTTAAACTTACTGATGTTATCAATCCTGAATATGCACTGACCAAATTCAACGAAGGCCACTATGTCTTTATAATGTTCACCAATCACCAGTGCAGAAACCGTCACGGCAACGCCAAGCGCAGCCCATGGTCTGAGTCTGAACGCTTTGTTAACAGTCGTCAGATGAGGCAAGCCTTGGGAAGCTTCAGACGAAAGAAAGTCCGCAACAGCCTCGATACTGCTGCTCTGAGATTTGATGACTGTATCTGTAGAAACCAAGGCTTACCTCGGCACAAGCAGCAGCTATACAGACATGTTCTGCGCACAAAGCGCCTCAGACTCCAAGCCATGCTGAGCACTGTGAGCAGTCTGCAGTGCAACACTCAGTATTGAGTTCGGAATGGTTTCAGCATTTCAAATAACTCTTTGATGATAGGTTTCAGCAATTCAACTAACTCTTTGATGATGTGTTTCAGCATTTCAAATAACTCTTTGATGATGGGTTTCAGCATTTCAAATAACACTTTGATGATATTATGTTTCAGTATTTCAAATAACTCTTTGCTGATGGGTTTCAGCATTTCAAATAACTCTCTTGCTGATGGGTTTCAGCATTTCAAATAACACTTTGATGATATTATGTTTCAGTATTTCAAATAACTCTTTGATGATGGGTTTCGGTATTTCAAATAAACTCTTTGATGACGGGTTTCAGCATTTCAAATAACTCTTTGACATGAGTTGACTCCCCCTGATCCAAACTCTCAGGAATTTCCCGCAGATGATTGTTAGTTAGACGTGGAGATTAGATCATGATGAAACCGAAAAGAAAGATGGAAGCGACCAAAGCTTTCAAAGCAAACATAAGCATGCGGCCCTGGCGGACTGGAGAGTTTTTATGTCTTCTACCCTTTCCGTTCTCCATTTGCTCATGACATTTTTCAGTCAGCTTGTTCACTCTGCAGTCTTTCCTTCTTGAGGGCGTGAAGAAGACCGTTTCATATATTCAAAAATGTGTAAATTTAACGCGTGTGCACCAGTCTTCAAGATGTTGTAGTTCTCGGAAACACACAGCAGTAGTAGTAGCAGCAGCAGCACCACCACCACCATCACCACTACCACCACCACCATCACCAACACACACACACACACACACACACACACACACACCCCTCAAAAACAACAACAACAAAAAAATCAAGATTGTGGCTGCACTTATAACAAAAGCTCTCAAAATCATTAAAGTGAACAGACAAAAGTGAGTGATCCTGCGTCGGTGTGCCCCATCGTAGCATTCTTGCTTTATTGTTATGCAGAATTTGTGACAGTGCGTGCGAGCGTAAGTGCGTGTCTGTGAATTAAGTCTGTGTATGCAAGTAAATGTGCGTGCGTGCGTGCGTGCGCGCGCGCGCGCGCGCGCGCGCGTGTGTGTGTGTGTGTGTGTGTGTGTGTGCCGCGCGTGCGTGTGCGTGTATGTGTGAGCGGGCGCGCACGCCTGCGCGCATGAGTGAACGCGTGTCTGTGTACATGTTATGTGTGAGCGCTATTCTTTTGATACTTTTTTTATTTATTTATTTATTTTGTTTTTTGTTCCTAAATCAAAGCCGAAAACACACCTGCTGCTTCCCGCTAGAATGCTTATGATTGCCTTGGCCTGGTATGGGACTGTGTGAACGAACGTATGAGCATAAGCATAGTTTGAAATACGATGGAAGATGAATACGACACACACTGCGGGAACGAGTGAGCGCAAGTACACTCGACATGGTTTCCCTTTTTAGCTGCGTTTGTTTCTTTTTTCCTTTTTCTCTACTTTGATTTGGTTTCTCCCCCCCTCCCTGCTCCCAAAGAAACGGGCATGTAGCTAATTTAAATTTATGTGTCTGTGTGTCTGTCCCCCCCCCCCCCCCCCCCCCTCTCTCTCTCTCTCTCTCTCACACACACACATACACATACCCAAACACACACACATGTACACTCCCCCCCCCCCCACCCCACCACCACCCCCACCCCATATCCAATTTTGGTTTATCCCCTTTCAGAATACAGAGCTCGAGATGCTATTTACCCCAAATTGCTCCAAATCCACAAGAAAAATTCATCTGTCCTGCTGTAATAAATCGTACAGAAAAAATATATCATAAACACTTGTGTCCAAAACTGTTCTTCTTATGGGGGTCACACCATTGTCAAAATGATTAGACCTCACAGAAACACGCACACACACACACACACACACACACACACACAACCACGACGCGAGACAGCGAAGCCCGCACATGTGTTTTTATCATCTTTTCTCTGCCTGCATGTAACCACTTCTGCACGTGCGTTCGCCTTTCAACTCTAGGAGGTAAAGGGGCGGCGAGAGAGAGAGAGAGAGAGAGAGAGAGAGAGAGAGAGTACAGAGCGGGGATGGGGGCGCGGAAGGGTGGGTGAATGGGGGGGCGTTTCTAAAGAGCTATAGATCGATGGGTCTCTCGGTGATCCCGTGTACACAAAAAACACCTCCTCTCCCAGCTAACGCGCGCATGCAGCATCCTCACCTCCCAACTCATCCATCGCTTACGGCTAATTTCATCGGTTTGAGTGAATTTGGTTGTTCGGGCTTGACACCGTCACGTACGCACGCACCTGTATGCCCACACGCACGCACGCACACACACACACACACACACACACACACACACACCGACGCCGGATGTCAACCCCTCCGTTGTCACAGTTAGTGAGTGTGAACTTAGAATGTATCAAAGTGTACTCGAAGTGCCATTTTGCATTTTTCACCCTTAAGACCAGCCTACACCTGGAAAATGTGGGGCATTCAAGACTTTGACATCGTTCTCTTTCATGCCGACGAAAGCATGTCAGCTGTACCTAGAAGTCCCTACGAGCTATGTCAAACAAGACTGTAACGTTCAGTAACAAACAATGCTATAATTGTGTGTGTGTGTGTGTGTGTGTGTGTGTGTGTGTGTGTGTGTGTGTGTGTGTGGTGCGCGCGCGCGCGCGCCTCGAGTGTGCGCGTATATGCATAAGGGCGCGCTGACAAGAGTGTTCACATGTGTCGGTCAATACTGTTGTGTGTCCCACACAAATGGAAACTGAGTCAAACAACATCAGTATTCGCCCGTTCTGCGATAAATCATTTTGTTTCTGAAGTTTGTCGTCTGTGTTGATTTCCTCCAAGTCTCCACATCCCTGTATGTATTCGTCTTTGTGTCCCCCGTCTGGATATATCCGTCTTTGTGTGAGCTTGTCTCTGTAGGTATCCGTCTTGTGTGTGTCCCTGTTTGGATGTATCCGTCTTTGTGTGTACTTGTCTCTGTAGGTATCCGTCTTGATGTGTTCCTGCGTGTGTCTGTCTCTCTGTGTGTCCCTGAATGCGTATCCGACTCTATGTATCACTGTCTCTGTGTGTTTTCGTCTCTACGTGTCTCCGTGAGTGTCGGCCTCCAGGCTGTGTTCCTGTCTGTATGTGTCCCCATCGCTACGTGTCCTCGTCTCTGCGCGATCCGGATGTTTGTTTTACAGATGGGTGCACTGCAACTTACCTACTTGTACACACCATAAACGATTTCTCCCAAGGTTGCACAGAAACAGGGGCAGACGAGATGTGCGCCTTTCAAACACGACCAGCAGACAAGAGTTGTCTCTCCTGAGCCTCCGGGCAGCCTTCGTTCACATGCCAATCATTGCCATGCCGATCGAACACAGATGGAACAATAAAGTGTTTCTCACTTCACCTCAAAGACCTGGCCCGCTATTGATCCCACCCTACCTTCTTTCTTTTTTCCAATATATAAATATATACAGTAATGTTTCAGAGAGAGAGGGAAAGGAAGAAGCAGGGGCGGGGGGTGCTGAGGAAGGCAAGGGAAAGGGAGGGGAGGGGCGGGGTAGATATGGGGGGGGGGGGGGGGGGGGGGGGGGGGGGGGGGGGGGGGAGGGGACAAGGAGAGATGAGGGGACCACAGAGAGAGAGAGAGAGAGAGAGAGAGAGAGAGAGAGAGAGAGAGAGTAGAGAGAGAGAGAGAGAGAGAGAGAGAGAGGGGGGGGGGGGGGGGGGAGAGAAGACGAAGGCGCAGGGGGGGAGGGGATGGACGAAGGGCAGATGGTAGGGGTGGGGCAGGTAGTAGGTGAGTGAGGGATAACGGTGAAGGAGTTTAGAAGGACAGTCAAACCCACATAAAGAGAACAGGATGAAAAGCAGAGAGAGAGAGAGAGAGAGAGAGAGAGAGAGAGAGAGAGAGAGAGAGAGAAATTTTGTACTTGTTTAGGATATGTTCCTACATTCTACAATTGCAGTCTGTTTCCTAAAGTCTACAATAACTGTTTCTTTACAGTCTCCACAGAAACATCATTAATGGACGAACCAAGACTAAACCAATCAATCAATCAGCTTAGTTTCTCACTACACGACGTTATGTTGTTCCACAGCCACACGCAATAACACGAACGAAACGCCGTCCCGCAGGGGAAGGGAGGTAATACTGCAGTTACTGCTCAGAAGGTGTTGTTTCCCTTTGGCCAGTCACGGCTTTCTCTACCAATGATGATATAAACAGCACAGGGGATAAAAGGTAGTGTATGCCAAGTAACGCTCCCCTCACCCGTTATACCCCGCACTGAAATAAATAACATAACATAAAAAAAACATTGAATATTTTTTTTATACTTCTAAAAGAAAAGATGCGTCTTTTATATTTGCCAACAGAGCCACAAAACCAAGAGAAAAAATTCCTTCTTGTTAAAACAAATTAAAGCCTACGTAGGCTTCCAGGAACTAAAATGCAATAAACATCACGAGTGAACAGACAGAAAGCAGGCTGACAAACCTGACCTGAAGGTCAAAGGGAAAGAAAAACAGCAACAACGAAAACAGCCACCATTCGAACGCTTAACAAAGGCAAATGTCCCACCCACCAACGCGATCTTCCATCCTCGTTCTGCTCCGTGTGTGTGTGTGTGTGTGTGTGTGTGTGTGTGTGTGTGTGTGTGTGTGTGTGTGTGTGTGTTCGTGTGTGTGTGTGTGTGTGTGTGTGTGAGTGTGTGTGTGTGTGTGTGTGTGTGTGTGTGTGTGTGTGTGTGTGTGTGTGTGTGTGTGTGTGTGTGTGTGTGTGTGTGTGTGTGTGTGTGTGTGTGTGTGTGTGTGAGTGTGTGTGTGTTTGTGTGTGAGTGTGTGTGTGTGTGTGTGTGTGTGTGTGTGTGTGTGTTTGTGTGTGTGTGTGTGTGTGTGTGTGTGGGGTGGTGGTGGTGGTGGTGTGTGTGTGTGTGTGTGTGGGGTGGTGGTGGTGGTGGTGGTGTGTGTGGTGTGTGTGTGTGTGTGTGTGTGTGTGTGTGTGTGTGTGTGTGTGTGTGTGTGTGTGTGTGTGTGTGTGTGTGTTCCTTTAAGGAAAAAAAACAACAACTATGACTGCACCGTTAATGAGAATGGCATGGTTAATGATGTCAAACGGCACTGATCAACCCAGCAGAAAGGAGGGATGGAAAGGACGGGACAGGCGAGGGGCGGGAGGCATGGAGGATGGAGGAAAATTCAGAATTGTGTGGGAAGATACTAACAATTTGAGGGGACAAGCCCAACAAGGCGGCACCTGCCCTTCTGAAAAGGCTCAGAGACAGCAGAACGCTTTTCAGTTCTCAGAACGCTTTTCAGTTCTCTCCCGGAAATGAAAGACACACCAAAGGTGGGTGGAAAGGGAGGATTTGCTGCGTTTGTTTTGTTGTTGGATGTTTAGAATTATTCTTTACTGTCATTACTTGATCAAAGGACTTATCTTTATGAAAGTGGTGTAACGATTACAGATTTGAATGCAGATGAGAAAATGCCAGACAACCATGCGACATGCAGTCGTTGTGAAGTGAGACGCAGAAAGGTCAAGAAGGTATTCAGAGAGGGAGGCAGGTAGTAGGTCAAGTCTGTTTGTTTGTCTGTTTCATAATACGTCTTTCCTCATACCATCTGGCATGGTTGGTTCCGACAGGCTGAAAGTTAGACAGGAGAGATCCACAAAATGTCAGGTGGTCAACAACCGGAAAGAA
Source organism: Conus betulinus (assembly GCA_016801955.1). Taxonomy (NCBI): domain Eukaryota; kingdom Metazoa; phylum Mollusca; class Gastropoda; order Neogastropoda; family Conidae; genus Conus; species Conus betulinus. The sequence goes on from JADBJO010010206.1 coordinate 62,759, forward strand.
ATTAGTGGCGAAAAAATCAGAAACGAGACTGGGAAATTCACACTGGGTTTATGCACGTCTGCAGAGGGTCTCTTTTTTTTTTTTTAACCTAGAAAGGTGTTTGTGTGTGTGTGTTGCTTGAATGTCCTGCATGCCAGTGTGCTGGCACTGAAGGATGCCCCTGCCTGCTCTGCCATTTTGCGCTGCTGTACGATTTTGATTCCATACTAATTTGCTGTTGGAGACATAAAAAGCAAAATACAAAACAAACAAAAACAACAAACAACAACAACAGCAAACATAAAGACAGAAAGAAAGAGAAAAAAAAAAGAAGAAGAAAAAACAAACAAACAAACAAGGAAGCTATCTTCTGCGCTTATGCTGAAAATCAGGATGGTTCCTCGTTTGTTCCATGTGCCTTTTGTCTGCACCATTGCTAGGACAGCTGGTGCTATAATCAGCGTCAGTCTGGAGCAATGGGTATGCTGTTAATACAGCATCGAAATAGCAGTTGCCTTCCTTCGTTACTATTGATAAGTATTTACTTTCCTTGTCTCGTTTCCAAATTTCTTGAAAACTGTTAGGTACAGGCTAGTTTGGGAATGGACCACCGACACTGAGCCGTCCGTCCTTCCCACTGACTTCCAACAGCTGGGTTGGGCACTGAGAAACATGGACCTGGTGGCCAGTGAAAAAAAATGGACCTGGTGGCCTGTGAGAAACACTGGACCTGGTGGACGGTTTTAAAACAATGGACCTGGTGGCTCGTTGAAAACAATGGACCTGGTGGCTGGTTGAAAACAATGGACCTGGTGGCCGGTTAAAAACAATGGACCTGGTGGCCAGTAAGAAACAATGGACCTGGTGGCCGGTTTTAAAAACAATGCACCTGGTGGCGGGTTAAAACCAATGGACCTGGTGGACAGTTAAAAACAATGGACCTGGTGGCCAGTGAGAAACAATGGACCTGATGGACAGTTAAAAACAATGGACCTGGTGGCCAGTGAGAAACAATGGACCTGTGGCCAGTGAGAAACAATGGACCTGGTGGCCAGTGAGAAACAATGGACCTGGTGGTCAGTGAGAAACAATGGACCTGGTGGTCAGTGAGAAACAATGGACCTGGTGGCCAGTGAGAAACAATGGACCTGGTGGCCAGTGAGAAACAATGGACCTGTGGCCAGTGAGAAACAATGGGCTGGGTGGTCAGTGAGAAACAATGGACCTGTGGCCAGTGAGAAACAATGGACCTGGTCGGCAGTGAGGAACAAAGGAAGAGGTGGGAAAGTGAGGAACAAAGGAAGGGGTTGGCAGTGAGGAACAAAGGAAGGGGTGGGCAGTGAGGAAACAAAGGCAGGGGTGGGCAGTGAGGAACAAAGGAAGGGGTGGACAGTGAGGAACAAAGGAAGGGGTGGGGCAGTGAGGAACAAAGGCAGGGGTGGGCAGTGAGGAACAAAGGAAGGGGTGGACAGTGAGGAACAAAGGAAGGGGTGGGCAGTGAGGAACAAAGGAGGGGGTGGGCAGTGAGGAACAAAACAGGAGGTGGGCAGTGAGGAACAAAGGAGGGGGGTGGGCAGTGAGGACAAAACAGGAGGTGGGCAGTGAGGAACAAAGGAAGGGGTGGGCAGTGAGGAACAAAGGAGGGGTGGGCAGTGAGGAACAAAACAGGGGGGTGGGGCAGTGAGGAACAAAGGAAGGGGGTGGGCAGTGAGGAACAAAGGAAGGGGTGGGCAGTGAGGAACAAAACAGGAGGTGGGCAGTGAGGAACAACGGAGGGGGTGGGCAGTGAGGAACAAAACAGGAGGTGGGCAGTGAGGAACAAAGGAAGGGGTGGGCAGTGAGGAACAAAGGAGGTGAGGAACAAAGGAGGGGGGGGGTGGGCAGTGAGGAACAAAGGAGGGGGTGGGCAGTGAGGAACAAAGGAGGGGGTGGGCAGTGAGGAACAACGGAGGGGGTGGGCAGTGAGGAACAACGGGGGGGGGTGGCAGTGAGGAACAAAACAGGAGGTGGGCAGTGAGGAACAAAGGAAGGGGTGGGCAGTGAGGGACAAAGGAGGGTGGGCAGTGAGGAACAAAGGAGGTGGAGGAACAAAGGAGGGGGGGGTGGGCAGTGAGGAACAAAGGAGGGGGTGGGCAGTGAGGAAACACGGAGGGGGTGGGCAGTGAGGAACAAACAGGAGGAGGTGGGCATGTGAGGAACAAAGGAGGGGGTGGGCAGTGAGGAACAAAGGAGGGGTGGGCAGTGAGGAACAAAACAGGAGGTGGGCAGTGAGGAACAAAGGAAGGGGTGGGCAGTGAGGAACAAAGGAGGGGGTGGGCCGTGAGGAACAAAGGAAGGGGTGGGCAGTGAGGAACAACGGAAGGGGGTGGGCAGTGAGGAACAAAGGGAGGGTGGGCAGTGAGGAACAACGGAGGGGGGTGGGCAGTGAGGAACAAAGGAACGGGTGGGCAGTGAGGAACAAAGGAACGGGTGGGCAGTGAGGAACAAAGGAAGGGGTGGGCAGTGAGGAACAAGCAGGCAGGGGTGGGCAGTGAGAACAAAGGAAGGGGTGGACAGTGAGGAACAAAGGAAGGGTGTGGGCAGTGAGGAACAAAGGAACGGGTGGGCAGTGAGGAACAAAGGAACGGGTGGGCAGTGAGGAACAAAGGAAGGGGTGGGCAGTGAGGAACAAAGGCAGGGGTGGGCAGTGAGGAACAAAGGAAGGGGGTGGACAGTGAGGAACAAAGGAAGGGGTGGGCAGTGAGGAACAAAAACAGGAGGTGGGCAGTGAGGAACAAAGGAGGGGGTGGGCAGTGAGGAACAAAGGAACGGGTGGGCAGTGAGGGAACAAAACAGGAGGTGGGCAGTGAGGAACAAAGGAAGGGGTGGGGCAGTGAGGAACAAAGGAGGGGGTGGGCAGTGAGGAACAAAGGAAGGGGTGGGCAGTGAGGAACAAAGGGAAGGGGTGGGCAGTGAGGAACAACAGAGGGGGTGGGCAGTGAGGAACAAAGGAGGGGTGGGCAGTGAGGAACAACGGAGGGGGTGTGGGCAGTGAGGAACAAAGGAAGGGGTGGGCAGTGAGGAACAAAGGAGGGAGTGGGCAGTGAGGAACAAAACAGGAGGTGGGCAGTGAGCAACAAAGGAAGGGGTGGGCAGTGAGGAACAAAGGAAGGGGGGTGGGCAGTGAGGAACAAAACAGGAGGGTGGCAGTGAGGAACAAAGGAGGGGGTGGGCAGTGAGGAACAAAGGAGGGGGTGGGCAGTGAGGAACAAAGGAAGGGGTGGGCAGTGAGGCACAAAACAGGGGGTGGGCAGTGAGGAACAAAGGAAGGGGTGGGCAGTGAGGGAACAAAGGAAGGGGTGGGCAGTGAGGAACAAAGGAGGGGTGGGCAGTGAGGAACAAAAGAGGGGGGGTGGGCAGTGAGGAACAAAGGAGGGGTGGGCAGTGAGGAACAAAACAGGGGTGGGCAGTGAGGAACAAAGGAGGGGGTGGGCAGTGAGGAACAAAGGAGGGGGTGGGCAATGAGGAACAAAGGAGGGGGTGGGCAGTGAGGAACAAAGGAGGGGGTTGGCAGTGTGGAACAAAAGGGGGTGGGCAGTGAGGAACAAAGAAGGGGGTTGGCAGTGTGGAAGAAAGGAACGGATCGACCGTTATCAACAAAGCAACGGGTCGCAGTCGGAAATGTTGCATTGAGACAGGGGCCGACACCATGAAAAAGATATCTTAGAAAACCTTGTTGATCAGCATCAGCCCAAATCAAAAGGTCCACCCTGGGCAGCAGTTCAGAATCAGCGGCGGCGGTGTCAGAGAAGTGACGGTGCGGGCCACAGCGTCCAGCCGAAGGGACAGAGGAGTCCTGCAGGCAGCAAGGGCCTGTCGCACCGTGAAAGTGGAGAGAGGAGGAGATCACAGGCACAGGCATGCCGCCTGTCAGCAAGTTGAAAAATACGGTGGGCTGATGACGTTTGCTTTGTTTCTTCCACTTTCTGTATGATGTCTGTCTTTGACAGGACACGTATCAGTCCACAGCCAGAGAATGTTCTCTCTGATGTTTCGTGAGCAACTAATTCAGCAGCGTGCGCTGACAGCTTCGGATGATTCCTCGCAATTGTGAAAAAGCGTGTGGGGCGCCCCCACGTCTTTCTCGTAATGTGTGAGAAAGCGTGGGAAGCCCCCCATATTAAAAAAACAAACAAACATTTAATTTGCCTTCGGGATTGTTTTATTCTCCTTTCAAATCATAAATCTAAGAGAGTAATGACAGAAAAGAGAGCTAGAGAGGCACGACGACGACAATATACACATCAATTATGATAATGATGACAACATTAGCGACGACACGCCTTTGGTGATGAGACTTACATTAAAACGTATACTGACGTATTTATTGCATATTACTTGTGACCATAGCAATATAATTATGTCCTCCATGTATAATTTTGATGCTGAAGATTACCAATTGTTGTGATAATTTGTAAGTTCCGTCATTTGAAGCTTACTCATTTGTTCATCTATTCAGGCTGAGAGCTAGAGGTGATTCTGTACTTGGCCAAATCAAACCAATTACGTATATAATGGCATTGTGGTAACTGCCCTGCCAGGCGTCTGGTGTGTTCTAGGAAATAGTGCTGGGACTAGTTGGTCCAGTGTAACAATATCTGATTGCTTGGAATGGTCTTGTTTAAAAAAAAAAAAAAAAATGGGGGGCTTCCCACGCTTTCTCACACATTGCGAGAAAGCGTGGGGGCGCCCCACACGCTTTCTCACAATTGCGAGAAATCATGCGAAGCTCTGTCAGACCACGCTTTCTCGCAATCACACGCTTTCTCACACATTGCGAGATCTCGCAATGTGTGAGAAAGCGTGTGATTACGAGAAAGCGTGGTCTGACAGGGTCCACGATGCCCAGTTCGCCTTGCAGAGTTGTTGTCTGATAGTGATCGACATGGCAGTGAACACATGCCACAGTCAGTCGGTCATCTGTCAAAATGTTGCTAGGACTGACAAAACAGGATACACTCGAAAGTGACAGCGCCAGCCAGTTGCTTCTTCTTGGCGTACGGGTTCGGGGGTGGGCCGGAGATGGAGGAGAGGTGAGGAGATGAAGTGCTGGGAAGGAGCAGGGACAGATGATGAAGTGATGTAGACATTAAGGAAAGAACAGGGTGGGCAAGTTCAAAAGTGTTGCGGTCAAAGGCGAAGAGAATTGACGGAAGCAATGAGAGAGAGAGAGAGAGAGAGAGAGAGAGAGAGAGAGAGAGAGAGAGAGAGAGAGATAGAGAGAGAGAGAGAGAGAGAGAGAGAGAGATGCAGTAATAGTGGAGACGATACGGCTATATATAACCAAAAGAGTGCATCTCCTATCCCACCCAATACCCACCATACATTCAAACCCCCCCCCCCCCTCCCCCCCCCCCCCCCCCGCGCATACACACACACACACACACACACACACACACACACACACACACACACGTACGCGCACGCACGTAAACAGAGCATGGAGAAACAGTTATTGAAATTGGTCTGGTCAAACAGAAAACATCATTTTCCCACTGTCCCCCTTTCGAGGCCCTTTTTTGTGGGGAAGGGGAAGTGCGGCGTGTGTGTGTGTGTGTGTGTGTGTGGGGGGGGGGGGGGGGGGGGGTCAGGAGAGAGAGCGCAGGCAGGAACAAAGCTGTTCACTTCATTAAAACCGCCCTTGACGGAGTCGTGTCCCCTTCGCCATCACTTTTCCATTTGGTCGTCCATCTCGTTGGCACTTCTAACATTTCACGGTCAGCTTAGGACCAGATTTACGGCAAGCAAGAAATAAAAAAGGAGAAAAAGGAACACACAGACACACACACACACACACACACAAACACGCGCGCGCACCTGCGTAGAGAGAGAGAGAGAGAGAGAGAGAGAGAGAGAGAGAAGAGAGAGAGAGAGAGAGAGAGACAGACAGACAGACAGAGAGACAGAAGACAGACAGAGACAGAGACAGAGAGACAGACAGAGCGTGTGTTCATGCGCATGTATTGTGGTATACACGAATGAAACGGGTACCATGCCTAACCCACCTCCCACCCCTTCCCCATCTTCAATACACACACACACACATTCTCTCTCTCTCTCTCTCTCTCTCTCTCTCTCTCTCTCTCTCTCTCTCTCTCTCTCTCTCTTCCCCCCCCCCCCCCCCCCCCCCCCCGATGAGAGTGTTGGGAAAATGTAAAGGGCCTCTGTGGATTAAAAAGTAGTTATTCTCCCCCAGGGGATGGGGATCGAAGTCTGATGACAAGGCTGGGCCATCTCTGCCAGCGGAGGAGGTCGTATTTAGCTTCTAATCAGCTGCCGGATCAATGCTCCGCTTGGCCAGCCCGCGACCTGTGGAGTCCCCGCCGCCATCTTCCCGCACGGCCATGCTCCTGTTGGCCAATGAACGAAACGGGATCAACGGGGTGGCCAGGCTTCCCACAGGGGTTGAAAGATCAATGCTAATATTGTATTAACAAGCCGGGGTTGAGAGGGGGCGGTCGCGCGCCCCCTGTCGGACTTCTCTAGTTTGCGGTCCTTGTTTGGACTAAATCCCCTTGTCTCTGCCCCCCCCCCCCCCCCCCCCCCCCCCCCGGCCAATCTTCATCTTTTGAATAGTCAAAATCTACGTAAATTAGACCGTGGTAAAGTTCCTGTGTATCATAAACACAGTTTTAGTTTAGTTTTTGATGTTTAAATCGCACTTTGCACAAGTTTAAAAACGTGACCGCAATCGTGTAACGTTTGTCAAAACATTTCCGTTATCATAATCAGCCTTTCTTTTCCAGCAATTTATTCTACAACAGATGAGAATGTACTCTCTCTCTCTCTCTCAGAGAGAGAGAGAGAGAGAGAGAGAGAGAGAGAGAGAGAGAGAATAAATACACACACACACGCACACACCCCACAGTTAAACTGATATGTGTATGAACATTCCCGTGTTGTCTCTTCCCTGTTTGTGTCCAACTAAACTAGCCGATTATTTCAAATCAAATACCGACACATCACATATTTCACAACCCATCCCCGCTCTTTCCCACCCTCTAAAAATCACTGCCATGCACGTACAGCCTTACAATATACAGCCAGCTCCCATCGACTGATGTGCACTTGCTTTTGATTGTTATTGGTGTTTTCTGTATTGACTTGGAGAAAGTTCATTATCCACTTAAAAAAAGCAACAACAAAAAAAGAACCCTACTTACTTACACAGCATCTTCTCTTGCCTCACACGTTCTTCCTTCTGAATCGCACTTTCCATTAATCGCATGAGCAGTATCTTGGTAAAAGTTCCCATATGAGTCTACTTTGGCCATTTCATATCCTTTGGATTGAGTACATTACTAGGGCTATTAACAATGAATCACGTGCGAGAAAAAAAGAGAGACCAACTCTATGTAATTACACTGATAAAACAACTTCCACTGAAGCAACACTTCGTCCCCGATGTATCTCAGCTCCCCGCCTTCTCTCCCTTTGTTTCTTTTTCGCTAACAAGATTCCTACTCGTTTTGCACTGTTCAAGCAGAGGCTGGGGGGGCAGCCAGGCAGGCCGCTTTCAACAGCCGGATCACGCGACTGTTGGGACTAGGATGATGATAATTGTAGTTGTGGCCACTAACGGGAGGGGCATGGCGGATAGCGCCCGAGGAGGGGAGGTAAACAGCACGCCCTAAATGCTCTCTCCTCCAGCAGGAAACGTCGCCTGAGAAGATTTCCTGGGGATTGTTATCTGAATTCGATCTTCTGATTACAAAAAGAACTCGTGAAAGGCCGAGCTGAAAAATAAAGTCGATGTGTGTAAGAGAGAGAGAGAGAGAGAGAGAGAGAGAGAGAGAGAGAGAGAGAGAGAGAGAGAGAGAGAGAGACGAGGGGGGAGGGAGAGAGGGAGAGAGAGAGTTTTTATTTGATGGAAGAGAGAGAGAGAGAGAGACAGAGACAGACAGACAGGCAGACAGAGACACACACAGAGAGAGAGAGAGAGAGAGAGAGAGAGAGAGATTTTTTATTCAGAGAGAGAGAGAGAGAGAGAGAGAGAGTTTATTCGATGGAAGAGAGGAAAAAACAGAGAGACACACACACACTAAGAGAGAGAGAGAGAGAGAGAGAGAGAGAGAGAGAGAGAGAGAGAGAGAGAGAGAGAGCAGCGCCTCAGTGGCCATAAAAGCGAAACCCTCACAGTGTTGGGGCTGAATATAACAGAGGGTTATTGTATGGGAGGTTGTTTCTTTGCGTAAACCGACCAGGATGAATGTATAGGACTTTGTTAGTTTCGGAACCCAATACTGAACGTTTGCTGGGCGAAAACAGTCACTGCCTGTCAGAAAGCAGCGATAAACAGTGAGAACAGATACTGTTGCTACAAAATTACCGTTTTATGATTTGTACGCTTCATGCAGCAGCCAAACGTAATCAAGTTGATAATAATAATAATAATAATGACAACAATAATAATTATAATAATGATGATGGTAATAATAATCATCATCATCTTAATAACAACAACAATAGTAACGATAATAATAGTTACGATGACTAAAGTCAGTTAACCGATTCATGAAAAGAGATACTTATGCCTCATAATAGATAATTTGCAAATCATGAACAGATATAATAAATAATGATAGCAGACAATCATGAATCATGAATACAGCTAAATACGACCAATGTGCGTGCCTAAGGCAACCACTGCTCGGACTGAAGTTCGCTGAAATTTCCGCTCCACAATGGCACAGACTGTCCAAAACCGGCAATAGCTGCCATGCCGGTCTGTCCCAACCCGGCAAGGACTGCCATGCCGGTCTGTCCACACCCGGCAAGGACTGCCATACTGGTCTGTCCAAACCCGGCAAGGACTGCCATACTGGTCTGTCCACACCCGGCAAGGACTGCCATACTGGTCTGTCCACACCCGGCAAGGACTGCAAGGCCATACTGGTCTGTCCACACCCGGCAAGGACTGCCATACTGGTCTGTCCACACCCGGCAAGGACTGCCATACTGGTCTGTCCACACCCGGCAAGGACTGTCATACTGGTCTGTCCACACCCGGCAAGGACTGCCATACTGGTCTGTCTTCACGGCTCACCGGCACCGTCAGGATATGTTCTTTCCCTTGACGCATGATCCGAGATCCTGACAGCGCGAGAATGATTGTTTTGTCACGACAATGATTGTTTTGCCACGACAATGATTGTTTTGTCACGACAATGATTGTTTTGCCACGACAATGATTGTTTTGTCACGACAATGATTGTTTTCAAGTCCAAGTACTATTTTCTTACAACGACGATGATAATTTCCGCGTGAAATCTGTACGTATGACCTTTGGAAGCTAGTAGGTTGCCGTATAGAAAAAAACAAAATGTGGGAGTTTCAGCAGGGAACGGTACAGCGCACTAGGTAAACACCGACGGATATATATATATATATATATATATATATATATATATATATATATATATTATATATATATATAAGGTATTAAAAGGAAGTTTTAAAACTACAATACTGTTTCGAGCGCTTGCTCTCTTCAGGATCCTGAAGAAGAGAGCAAGCGCTCGAAACAATATTGTAGTTTTAAAACTTCCTTTTAATACCTTATTTTAAACAGATGTTGCTCCCCAAGGGGTTGAGCACTTTGAATTTTTATTAGGCTTTTTAACAGTATTTATATATATAATATATATATATATATATATAGAGAGAGAGAGAGAGAGAGAGAGAGAGAGAGAGAGATGATAGATAGACAGACACAGACACAGACAGATAGATAGACAGATAGATAGGTGGATAGATAGATAGATAAATAAATAGACAGAGAGACAGATAAATAGACAGACGAATATATAGGTAGGTAGACAGATAGATACACAGATCGATAGATAGGTAGGTAGGCGGACAGACAGACAGATAGATAAGCAGATAGATAGATAGACAGACAGATAGATAGACAGACAGACAGACGGATAAAACAGAAAAAGGAAGAAAGATGTGAAATGGGAAAAGAAACAGATAAGGAGCGGGGCCAGGCGCTCAGGGGCGAGCTTTAGCAGACTGCCAACCTAGGCGTGTACTGAAAGCACAGGTCAGACCCCCCGTCACGTTAGGTCTGACATTCCCGTCACGTTAGGTCTGACATTCCCCGTCACGTTAGGTCTGACATTCCCGTCACGTTAGATCTGACATTCCCGTCACGTTAGGTCTGACATTCCCAGGCTGAAAGCACAGGTCAGTGCCCCGTCACGTTAGGTCTGACATTCCCGTCACGTTAGGTCTGACATTCCCAGGCTGAAAGCACAGGTCAGTGCCCCGTCACGTTAGGTCTGACATTCCCGTCACGTTAGGTCTGACATTCCCAGGCTGAAAGCACAGGTCAGTGCCCCGTCACGTTAGGTCTGACATTCCCGTCACGTTAGGTCTGACATTCCCGTCACGTTAGGTCTGACATTCCCGTCACGTTAGATCTGACATTCCCGTCACGTTAGGTCTGACATTCCCAGGCTGAAAGCACAGGTCAGTGCCCCGTCACGTTAGGTCTGACATCCCGTCACGTTAGGTCTGACATTCCCAGGCTGAAAGCACAGGTCAGTGCCCCGTCACGTTAGGTCTGACATTCCCGTCACGTTAGGTCTGACATTCCCGTCACGTTAGGTCTGACATTCCCAGGTTTGACGCCCACAACGACAGGGGGAGACGACCTGACTGAGATGATCATCAATGGACAGGGACGGTAACAGGTCTGTCTAACACTACACTGGTATGCCCAGAATGAGACCACGTCCAGATGAACAACCAAACCGGATATTTGTTGTCGTTTGTTGTTGTTGTTGTTGTTTAGCCGAGCACCAGCGGGATCCGAACTCACAGGGCATGACAGCGACCTTGGCACTCTATCCATGAGCCACCACGGGCCTCTCACCTTGATCCGCTTTGTGTGTCTCCACTCTGCCCACCTCTTCCTGTACCCCAGGCCTGCTACTGCCAGCAGCAACCGATCCCCGGACACGTGCGTTCACCAATGAAGTGAATTCCTCTCTCACACCAACTATAAAGCATCTCCCTACCTATGGGTCTGTCTATGCAACGGTTTCTATTTACTTCTGTGCCACGTCTGGTCTGCCGGTCTGTATCTGTCTACCTGTCTATCTTGGCACACAGCTCTCCTGCCCCACGGCTTTTTCTGTCTGTATGTTACGCCCTTTCTCAAGCACTCTCTCTGCCTCTCTGTGTTTATGTCTATGCCTCCACTCCACCCCCCCCCCTCTCTGTCTCTCTCTCTCTCCTCTTTCTCTGTCTCTCCTCTCCATCTCTCTCCCTCACCTCCCCTTTCTCCTTTGTTTAAGACACATATCTCTTTTTTGCCTGTCCTCTGCCAACAGCTATAATCTCTCTCTCTCTCTCTCTCTTTCTGTGTGTGTGTGTGTTGTGTGTGTGTGTGTGTGTGTGTGTGTGTGTTGTGTGTGTGTGTGTGTGTGTGTGTGTGGTGTGCCTCTCTCTCACACCTCCCTTCCTCCCATCCCCTTCCATCTGACTTTTTTTTGTCTAACGTATCAACTATATGCAACTTAGTATGTCCTCTGTCTATCCGTCTTCTGTTTGTGTGCGTGCGTGCGTATGTGCGTGTGATCTCTCTCTCTCTCTCTCTCTCTCTCTCTCTCCTCTCTCTCTCTCTCTCTCTCTCTCTCTCTCCTCTCCTCCCCCCCTCCCTCTCTCTCGTTTGTTTCCACATCAGTCATTCTCGTGCTCTGTAATATTCACTCCACCTCCTCGCCTATCTCGTGGCTTTTCGTTTTCTTTCTTTGAACTCCCACTCCCCTCCCCTCTCTCTCTCTCTCCTCTGTGCATATCCCTGCGTATTTGCCTCTTTCTCTCTCTCCGCTAAACTATGACCCCCCCCCCCCCCCCCTCTCTCAAATACATCACTTTTTCTTTCTCTGTATACCCCTCTCTAAGCTAACTTCTCTGTGCTAATCTCTCTCTGCTTACCCCTAACTCTCTCTCTCTCTCTTTGATACCCCCCTCTCTCTTTCTCCCTCCCTCGCTTACGCTCACCAACCCCCATCCCCTCCTGCCAATCTTACTCTCTCATTCTACCCCTCTTCATTCTACTTCCTTTCCCCCCTCCCGTCTTCTCAGGTGAATCAAGTGCTGCAAGCTGCATTACAGCACACTAGGTAAAAAAAAGCAACGACGACAGGAAAGGAA
>JADBJO010010207.1:0-15000 GCA_016801955.1 Conus betulinus
TCACCAGCGTATCGTCCACAGCAGTGTTCATTCCACCTGGTTCTTTGGAGGGGCTTTGCGACGTTTTGTATGGTTTAATCGTCGCCCTCCCCCTCCTCCCCTTCAAGGACTCCGTGTCTTTTTCACTCACGGGATTCAGTCACTCAGTTTACATACTTAGTGCCCCCTTCATTCAGAAGTGTTCAGTAGTTTCTTCGACAGGTTTTTGTGTGTTCTTTCCATAGATTAGTGTCCCCTTTATTCACTCCTTGTGTGTCTTATTTCTCGAGATTTAGAATTGTACTTTCTACAGTTTTTCTTTCACATGCCCAGCATGTGTGCTCTGGGTTGTCATGTCGGTCTTCTGTGGAACAAGGATACATCACACAGCAGGGTACCAGAGGGAGTATTTTCTGGAAGGGCGTGAAAGATTGACTCAAAGTTTTGCAGTGTGTTACATGAATCAGTGATCCGGAACACGGACGCGTGTTTTCAGATAAACTGGGTCTGGCTGCAGTGCTGTCGAGGAATTTTTTGGTCCTCCCGAAATGTTTCCTAGTGCGCACCTGGTACCTCCTGATCTGAGTATCCGTAAATCTACAAAAAGTCCGACATGATAGTCACGAATCTACATGTGGATCTTTCCATAGCTATTGTCTTGCGTTCATAAGGTGTCGTCCGTCAAACAGTAAGCAGTAGGCCTTCTCTCCGTTCATAGGATTCAGTATCATCTAGTTAACGTTCTTTCATGGTTGTTTTTTTGAGGAAGTAGCGTCTTTTCCATATGATTTTGTGTCTTCATTTTACAGGCGCTAGCATTTTCTTTCAGTTCGATGCGGTGTCCTGTTTTCGAAGGTTTAGTGTCCTTTCATAGCGCTTCATGTCCTTTCTACAGTTTAGTTTCCAATTTGTCTAGGGTTAGAGTCGTCTTTCCCTCGGATTTCGTATTTAATCATATGGTTTGGTGTCATCTTTTTACAGGACTTAGCGGGATAAACTCCAAGCAGAAGGGACATCCTCGAATCAACACGGCCATGGCGGTCAGTACCCGGACTGCGCGAACACTTCTCCAGAGCCATTGTCAAGACCGCACTTCAAGGTGGAACCACATCCGCAATGCCACGTACCAATCCGCCTCGGACACCTTTTGGGAAGATACTGAGGAAGAATAAAGCCTGGTTCGAATCAGAGATCATGGATATGGAGCCTGTCATTGCTGGTAAACGAGTCGCACGCCAAGCTCACAAGAGAGAACCCTCAAAGAACACGCTAGCCGCACTCTATAAAACTCTCAGCAACGCCCTGCGGATGGCCGGAAATGCGCCAGTGAGAACTGACTGAACCTGTACCAGGGTATATATCTTCGCCGACTGCGGCAACATCCGTGCCATGTGCGAATGCATGAAGAAAGCGTTTGGCCCTAGCGCCATCAAGGTCGCTCCTCTAAAATCTAGATTGGGGGATCATCGACTACAGCAAACAGGTGTAGGGATGGGCGGAGCACAATCAGGAGCTGTACTCCAGGGAAAACTGGTCACCCACACGGTCTTCGAGAACAACCCCCCCCCCCCCTCTCTCTCCCCCCGCGCCTGCCATGTAGGAGCTCGACACCCACCCACCATTGAGGAACTCGGGCAAGGCATCGACACGCTAGCCTATGGTAAAGGTCAGGGTAGCAACGGCATTACGCCAGAAGTCATCAAAGCCGGCAAGGAGAGTTCTATTGTCAAGTCGCCTCCATGAGCTTCTGCTGCAGTGTTGGAAGAAAGCGACCGTACCCCAGGACATGCGCGATGCAAAAATCATCACATACGAGAACAAATGGAATCACAGCGTCTGCACAATCGCGGAATATCCCTCCTCAGCATTGTTGGTAAAGCCTTCGCCCGCGTCGTCCTCAAAAGGCTGCAGTTACTCGCCGAACGAGTGTATCCAGAGGCACAGAGCTGCGAGATCGACGATCGACATGTTCTCCCTGAGGCAACTACAACAGACGTGCCGCATGCAAAGATGACCCTTGTTCATCGCCTTCATCGACCTGACCAAGGCGTTCGACTCGGTTAGTAGGTCAGGCATCCTTCCCTACTACATCGGATTGGATGTCCCCTCAAGCTCCAGATGATGATCACGTCTTTCCCTGACAAGATGAATGGCACTGTCTAGTAGCCTACGATGGTTCATCTTCAGATCGCTTCCCAGTCAAGAGCTCAGTCAAACCAGGGTGCGTGTTCGCTCCGACACTCTTCGGCGTCTTCCTTTCCCAAATGTTGCGTTACGCCTTCCGACAGTCTGAAGACGGCATCTACCTTCACACTAGGAGTAAAGGAAGCCTCTTCAACTTAGCACGCCTCCGAGTAAACACGAAGGTGCAGAAAGTCCTCATTGGGGAGATGCTCTTCGCAGACAACGCTACCCTCGATGCCCACACTGAGGAATCGCTAAACGGCTCATCACCTGCTTCGCTGATGCTTGCATTGTGTTCGGCCTCTATCAGCTTGAGAAAAAAAAAAAACATGGGCCAAGAGGTCAGCAGCACTCCCCGCATCTCCATTGGCGATTACACATTCGAAGTGGTCGACGACTTGGTTTAACTGGGCTCCCATCTCCAGCAACCTCTGTCTGGACGCCGAGCTGAGCGTGCGGATCAGCAAGGCAGCAACAGCGATGGCCCGTCTAGAGAACAGAGCCTGGGACAACACCATGCTAACGTCTGACACCAAAATGAAAGTGCACCAAACCTGCATGTTGTGAGCACTCTTCTCCACGAATAAGAACGCAGACTGAACGCCTTCCACCTGCGCTGCCTCAGAAGACTCCTGGGCATGACTTGGCAGGACCGCATCACCAACACGGACGTCCTGGCCCAAGCAGGGATGCTTGCCATGTTCGCTATGCTGACACGGATACGCCTATGCTGGCTTGGCCACGTCAGCCGCATGTACCACGGTCGCATTCCAAAGGATATGCTGTACGGCGAGCTGGCTGCAGGCTCCAGACCTACGGGACAGCCAGCCCTTCGCTACAGAAATGTATGTAAGTGCCACCTGAGGGACGGCAGCCTCGACCCAGCAGACCTGGAGACAGCAGCTTCAGAGTGGGTCGGCTGGCAGTCCACCATCAAGCAAGCAGATCATAGGAGAGAGGCCCAGTTGAAAGAACAGAGGCACTGACGGCAAAGAATTGCGTCGGCACCAACACACACGCGTGACCGAGACTTCACCAGCAGCAACTGCAACAGAGTCTGGCGCTCGATGATCGGGCTCTTCAGCCACAGCAGACGCTGAACTCCACAACTGACTGATCCACGATACAAATACCATTGTCTCAAGACAGATGGATGCCATCATCATAGAGTGTGATGAGGCCCTCTTAATGGTTGTGTCCCTTTCTTTAGGGATGTATGGTCTTTTTTGTAGGGTTATTGTACTGTTCTGTGTTTTTAATGAGTTCCATCCATAGAGAGCGTATAGCGACTTGTCGTAAGGTTTACTTACTTTCTTCTTCCATCAGGTGTAGTATTCCCCGTTCGCGTAATTTAGCGTTATCTTCCTTCAAAGTGTTAGAGACGAAGCTTTTTCTTGGTATTAATGTAACTTGTCAAGGAGATTGGTCTTAGTCTTCATTCACAGGATTTAGAGTATTCTCGAGGTTAAATGCCTTTCACTGGCTTTTAGTATCCACTGCACACTTTCCTCGTGTACAAATGAGCTGCTCATATAGTGTGTTTATGTATGCAACATTATGTTCCAGCGTGTGTGTGTGTGCGCGCGCGCACGCGAGTGTGCTGTGCGCGTGCGTGTGTATGTTTATGACTCGTGAACGCAGAATTTTGTGTGTGTGTGTGTGTGTGTGTGTGTGCTGCTTATATGTTTTAGATGTTGAATTATCAAAACTTGTAAACCGCCCTGTAACCTACGTTGTTGGGATGGACGCTGTAGAAATTGTCATTAATGTTAACTAAGCTGTTTATGAACTGAAGGCCTTGGTGTCTTCTTTTGTTGATATACTTTATTCTTCCTCGTGGTGTGGTGACCTCTTTTTCAGAATTTAACCTAAATCTTCGGCAGGCCATAAAGAGTGACCACTCTCCGAGAATTACTATCGGTTTATCAGAGAGCCATTGTCCAACGTCTTCCATGACAGTTGCCATCGTCACCAAGAACATGCGTGTCTCGGGAAGGGATTCACCTGACAACACCACCCAAGTGCTATAATGACAACTGACGATGATGTGAGTACAAATCTTGTACTTTAAAGCAGTTCTTAAGCTGGCATATTTGATCGGTAAGTTTTATTCTTGCAAGGCAGGTATCAAATAGGCAGGCAGGTAGCCAGATAGGTGTAGTTAACAATATTCTTTTTTTTTTTTTTTGCTGTCCCCAACCTCTGTGCCACCTCAGAGGCAGTGCACCCACGCCGCTCATTCCGACACCCCGTCCACAGCCACAGCCCGGTCGGCCCCGCCACAGCCCGGCACCAGCAATCAACAGGGAGCAGTCAATGTCAAGTCGTCTAGAGGCAACCCACCGGAGGAGACTGCACTGTTGCCGAGTCACTTCAGTGAGGACACCACCTACTAAGCCCCCTACTGACGACAATAAATTGCTGTTCGCGGAGCCGGCGTGAGTGGGCTCTCCCTCCGGAGGGCGCCACTACGTCCCGTCCTATGACAGCCCCCATGGACTCGTCGATACCGGTGACCCCGACGGAACCAAGCCAAGGCCACAGACGTGGAGAGGACATCGAAACTGAGGTCACCATGAGAGCAGGGCGTGAAGGGCCACAGAATTTGAGACATTTTTTTTTAATACTGATCAGTGAGAATGAGGATGATTAAGATGATGCTACGGATTTCCATTTCGATTTGAGACTACATGACAGGGCTGTACTGTACGTTTCCTTTCATAATATATCCCGGCGTCAACCAGGCCCGAGAGAGATACAGGCACCTGCAGTGTTGGTCAGGAAATTTGAGTAACACTGTCAGACGCATCCATTAAGAGGATGAAGCTCGACTATGTGGTCCCAGTCTTCCAACTGAGTCCGCAGCAAACTCATCTCTGGGTAGCACGCACACGCACTTAATCTGCCTACAAACATCATCCCCCTCCACTCTACCGACACACATGTGCACTCTAATCTTTTCGCTTTACAAGTGAAGAGATTGTGAACATGCAATTAGGTAAACGCTTATTAGTTTTGGTAAAAAGGAAGAGAAGCGCGCAAACATACAACTAAATTTTGTATTTCAGAGGTGTTTTGCACAAGAATTTACTTGTTAAAAATATTTGTATACCTCAACAGGGGCAAAGAACTCTTGCACCAGCGGTTGTGGACAACGGAGACCAGGATGAGTGAACTCCAGGATAGTACTAGGATAGTTGGCACGGTGGCCTTGTACTGAAATCTTTTCTCTTTTTTTCCTGATTCCTTCTCCCGCATTTTTACAGTACAGCCCCCAGGTTTTTTTACATACTTTTGTTGTTTCGTCGTATACCTAGAAGCTTGTTTTTTTTTTTTAGAGTTCAGTAACTGGTTCGGTGGAGAAATTCGCTGTGTGCTTTTCAAATGGTTTGCCTTCATTTCCTGAGGATTCCATGTCTTTTTCCTTCAGTGTTTGTCTTTTCTATCAGTTGTTTTGTCTCCTTCATTAAAAGGGCTTAGTGTCATCTTTGTCAGGGTTTGTATCCTTGGTTCACAAAATTCAGCGATTTCTCTCCCCGGGGTTTTCTGCGTCTTTCTAGCGTTTAGTGTAGATCGTTCATATGCTTTATATAGTTCTGGTTTCTTATGTCAGTGTTCTGTGGTTCAAAGACACAAAACAGGGGGTACCAGAGGAAATATTTTCTGGAAGAGCATGAATGGTTGACCCCGCTACGTAGCAGGTCTCCTATTTCAGGGATCTGGAACATGGACGCATGTTTTCAGATCATCTGGGACTGAGCTGCAGAAGTGTTAAGGAAGTCCGTAGAGCTCTTCCAGTAATATTCCCTAGTGCGCACCTGGCATCTCCTGATCTGAGTGTCCTTTGATACACAGAACCTCGGTGGCAGCGTTAACACGTGGATCCTTACATATATTCTGCTGGCTGCCCTTCTTAAAGTACATTTTGTGTCATCTTTCAAATAGTGTTCAGTGTTTTCTTTTATGGGCATTAATATGCTTTTGTTAATGTTCTTTTCATAGGGTTGAGTGCCCTTTTTTATCTAGCGACTCTACTGTTCTCATCCTGATGTCCTTTTTTATCTAGCGACTTTACTGTTCTCATCCTCAAAAGTTCAGTCTCCTCCTGTCATGGCAATTGGTCACACTTTGCTTACAGTGAAGTTTATATTTTTTTAGGGCTTGGCGTCATCTTTCCCAGAGGTTTAGTGTCCTTTCATATGGTATTTTCCTGGGGCTTAGTTTCTCCTGACAAGTTTAGGGTCCTCCTTTTATATGGTCCAGTGTCTTTTTTAAGGTTTCAATGTTCTCAGTTTCACGTTTACCTCTTAAAGTTTAAAATCTTTCCTCCACAGGGTTTACAATCTGTTTTTGTCTAAATGTTTAATTTCCTCCTGTTTTGGTAGGTTTTAATGCCCACCTCTCATAGTTTAGTGTAAGTGACCAGTGGAGGAGACGGCACGGCATGTCCTACAAGAATGCCCAGGCCATGCCGACCTGAGAGACACTGCCCGGCAAGAGGTGCGATGTGCCGGTGGTTATGTGGGTGCCTTGGGGTTCTCCAAAGGACGCCCCAGTTCCTCTGACGGGTCTGCCAGTGAGACAGCGACCAAGAAGAATCATAGTGGGCTTCAAACCAGACTGTACAGGGTACAACGCCGGCTCCAGTGGTAAATTCTAATAGTTTTTTTTTTTTAAGAACAGTTACGTTTTCAGTGGGAACAAGTGATAGGGGGTGAAGAGAATGCAACGTTGAAATCGGTCGGTTTTCAAGAGCGGTGCAAGAAACATTTCACAGATATGAACGGGTATAATATGAGGAAATTGCTTGGCTCTGAGCTTCCATTTTCCTCTTTTTTTTTATTCCGTTGAGAGTGTCGGCACTCTGTATTTCCCAAAAAGAGCTTTTCTTATAAAACAGGTGACTAATTTCAAGGGAACACCGATAACATGCTCCCCCTCCTCCCCACCCCATCTGAGATTTTACACTAGAAAGATTTTGATCAAAACTTTGGGTGATTTTTTAGAGATGTATTTTAGAGAGTTGCGTGAATGAATGACATGTGAGTTGACTTAACGCAGTGACAGCCCTGATATGGCCCTTTGCGGTCGGCTAGACTATAAGCAACATTATCTTGCTTTACCTTACCACCCTCCATCTTCCCCTCGCTGCCCTCTCTCTTTGAATCTGCTCCCACTACTAACATGTGTATGTATGTACATGCACGCGCACTTGAGCACACATACAAACGCACACACGCACAACGCGCGCGCACACACACACACACACACACACACACACACACACACACACACACACACACACACGCGCGCATACAAAACACGCACACACACCCACGCTCGCACATTTACGAAACAGGTCTGCATGAACATCCTTCTCTACAGAATACCGCTGCAGTCATACAGCCAAAGTCCACATTAACTTGACCGTTCCAATGACTGGGCACTCGCTCACCAGGGTCTGTATGTAGAGGGGGAACCGCAGTTCTGGCGACTTCAAAGAGCAAGTCGCTGAATTTGCTGAAATGTATTTTTGTAATGATCAGGGATGATGGGAATCATCAGAGTGTCATTGAGATTATTCTTGTCTTAGACTCCCAACACGGGGATGTTTGATAGTAATTAGTGGCATCTACCGATCGTAGACGGATGACAACTACACATGTAGAACTACTCAGAAAGTCTGATAGGAAAACAACCCACCACTGTTTACTTCTGTTCTCTTTAAGTGAAATGAACCATGATTGTGCTTTCAGACATTCCATTCGGACCCATAGCACTCTCAACTTCGGACAGGAGCCGGCCGGGGCCAAAATCTCCCACAAATGAAAGGCTGCTGTTGGGATTTGACCGTCCAGCCCGTTGCCGTACGTCCGAGACACTAACTGCTGCACTGTGATGACTGGTCGGTTGCATGAAGGTTTTAAAAGAGATTTTTCAGGATCTTCTCCTTGAAAGTAGTTACTACAGGCGAAGAGATATATCATGACTCGTGCATATCCACTATTATTACTTTGGAGACCATATTATCCTAAACATTAGATAACAAAATATCAAATCAAATGAACATCTCCAACTGTAGGCAAACAAAAACATGTACATTATCAGTTTTGCATCCCCATTGTCAGTTCTGTCTCTTCGGATCAAGAATTTTTTTTAACATCTTACAGCCTTGGTAGGGTTTTATTCTTAAAAAAAAAAAAGGGGGGGGGGGGGCATGTGTGTTTCTTCTCCACTGCAGATTTGACAAAAGTGCTGTATATCCAGGGCCGCTTGAACATTCACGCATGTGCCAGAACTGTCGGTGAAGGATTCGCTCAGCATTTGGACTGGAACCATTGCGTCAGTCGACATGGTGGCTCGTTCATTGACGTTCATCGGTTTCCGGGCACGCAATTGGTAGCGAGGTAGAGACCTTGTTGAACATGAGGGTCAGCTCTGTCTGTCTGTGTCTCTCTCTCTCTCTCTGTCTCTCTCTCTCTCTCTCTCTCTCTCTCTTTCTCTCTCTCTCTCTCTCTTTCTCTCTCCCCCACACACACACACACACACACACACTCTCTCTCTCTCCCCCCCTCCCCCCCCCCCGCCCTCTCTCTCTCTCTCTCCAAAGACTGTCTCATATTATGACATATAAACAAAACTGGCATTCCAAGTTGGAAGATGACATGAAATATTCCTGGTTCTATTCTTTTAAAAGTTTCTTACAACCAGAAAATTTTCTGACTGCAGTTACTAACAAATGGCATAGGGATAATGCTCGCTAGATTGAGAAGTAGGACACTTTGAATGCAAACAAAAGATGGTTTAATCCCGAAGGCACTGTAGATGACTTGTGTCTAATGTGTACAGATGGTGTGAGAGAAAATGATCACTTTATATTCCATTGCACAGCTTATAATATCATGAATAAGTCCCAACTTTCCAACATTGTTGCTACTAAAAATGATACCTTTATAGTTTGTTATCCTCTGACGATAACAGGATATCTCTTCTGGCTAAGTACGTTGCTGAGGCATCTAATGTCAGGAGAAAGAAATGTTCGGTAACAACTAATGTCTTCAAACATTTTATTTTTCTTCAACATAAGCATTTGTTATATCACATTATCAGTTATATCCATCCACAATGATTTTAAATTCATAAATGTTGTTGAACATGTATCAATAAGTGAATGGGATTCAGTTGAAGAGGTTTGTTTTTTTTTTTTAAATACATCAGAGGAAGACAAATCAAAGCAAAAGGGGACAAAGTTAAAATAATAACATAGTATAACCATAACTTAACACATATAACATTGAAAAAGGCAAACCCAGGTGCGCGCGCGCGCGCGCACACACACACACACACACACACACACACACAGAGGGAGAGAGAGAGAGTTCTGTATGTCACAGATTTACAAGTGTAGGGGCAGAATGGGCAGCTAGAGAAAGTTGTTGTTGCAACAATCTTCATACACTAAAATAGGTGATAGAGACAGGGTGGTAGTCACCCCACCCTACTGACCTTGGGCCGAAATACTTAATCGAAAGTTCCCAAGAACAGTTAAAGGGCACCACCAACGGAGACCACAAATTTGTGCATTGATACAAGTCAAATCTCTCTATGGGTAGCATATAGAGGCATATCCTAAGAATGAACAAGCTTACATGTATAGACAAGTATTCAGCATAGTATATGATAACTCTTAGTTGGTCAAGAAATGGACATCCCCCAGTCATTCTCTTTTAGTTTAGTAGCTAGTTCAGATCATTATGTATTGTACACACTCTCGCTCTCTTTTTTCTCTCTCTCTAGAGCTCTCTTTTTCTGGTTCAATCTCTCTCCATATCTTAAGTATAGTACATCTGTCTTTACACAGTCAGTATTACACTTTGATTTGTAATGATTATTGATTATTTGCTGAATTAAAAAAATCTTAACTAAACAAAGACAAATACACAAACCATTTTTCATCAAAGTCATGTCTGTTTCCATTGATAGACGATGCATTTGTGCATTTGTGTTTTGTTAGCTCTGTGTTTGTGTGTGTGAGTGTGTGTGTGTGTGTGTGTGTGTGTGTGTGTGTGTGTGTGTGTGTGTGTGTGCGCGAGTGTGTTCTGTGTGCGTGCGTGCGTATGTGTATGTTTATGACTCGTGAACGCAGAAGTGTGTGTGTGTGTGTGTTCTGCTTATATTTTGTAGATGTTGAATTAATAAAACTTGTAAAGCGCCCTGTAGCCTACATTGTTAGGATGAGCGCTATAGAAATTATCCTCATTTTTATTATTTAACTTCGCTGTTTATGAACTGAAGACCTTGGTGTCTTCTTTCGTTGATATACTTTATTCTTTCTCATGGCTTAGTGACCTCTTCTCCAGAATTTAACCAAAATCTTTTTCGGCAGGCCATAGAGAGTGACCACTCTCCGAGAATTACTATTGGCCTATCAGAGAGCCATTGTGCAACGTCTTCCTTGACGGTTGCCATCCTCACCAGGAACGTACGTGTCTCGGGAAGGATTCACTTGACAACACCACCAAGTGCTATGATGACTACTGACGATGATGTAAGTGCAAATCTTGTACTTTGAAGCAGTTCTTATGCTGGTATTTGACTGGTAAGTTTTGTTCTTGCAAGGCAGATATCAAACAGTCAGATAGGTAGCCAGATAGGTGTAGTTAACAATTTGATTTCAGGACTTTGTAGGGTTTTTGCTTTTAGAATAGTTTCTTGTAGACCCATCTCCTTTGTTATGCGTTGTGGAGTGGATCTCCAACTCTCTCCACCCTTCCTCCTTCCTTCATCCCTGCATTTCCCCCACATCACCTCTCTATGCCTTGCCGCCTTTTTCCTGCCAATTTTAACCGACAGCCTGACTAATCTGTTGCAGGGAACTTGGCTGTCAGTTCTTTGGTAACTTAATGCCGAGGAATTTTTTTTTACTCGACCGACAGAACATAAATGACTTCAAACTCGTATTCTGGAACAACAGGAAGAAGGGGGAAAAAAAAAAAGGGGGGGGGGGGGGGTTAGAAAATTGCGATATTGATTTCAGTTACGGTGCAGAAATGATATTTTCATTGCGGGAGAGAGATGGAGAAATGAGGCGTTATGGAAGATTATTCAAAACCATGCGAAAGGGGGATGGTAAACCAGATGAAAGGAGACAGTGTGTAAAAATTCTTAATTACATCACACACACACACACACACACACACACACGCACGCACGCGGCGCGCGCGCGCGCACATACGCACACACCTTAATCTCCCCACGAACATCACCCCCCTCCACTCTACCGACACACGTGTGCACTCTAATCTTTTCGCTTTACAAGCGAAGAGATTGTGAGCATGCGCAAAAGTAAACAGTGTTTTAGTTTTGGTAAAAAGGAAAGAAGCGCACAAACATAAAACTAGTTTTTGTATTTGAGAGGTATTTGCACAAGAATTCACTTGTTGAAAATATTTTTTTACCTCAGCAGGGGCAAAGAACTCCTGCACCAATGGCCGTGGACTACGGAGACCAGGAGAGTGAACTCCAGGAATGCAGCCTAGTACTAGGATAGTGGCACGGTGGCCTTGTACTGAATCTTTTTCTCTTTTTTTTTTTCTGATTCCTTCTCCTGCACTTTTACAGTACAGCCCCCAGGTTTTTTTCATACTTTTGTTGTTTCGTATACCTGGAATCTTGTTTTTTTAGAATTCAGTAACTGGTTCGGTGGAGAGGTTCACTGTGTGCTTTTCAAATGGTTTGCCTTCATTTCCTGAGGATTCAGTGTCTTCTTCCTTCAGTGTTTGTCTTTTTTTATCGTTGTTTTGTCTCCTTCATTAAATAGGCTTAGTGTCCTATTTGTCAGGGTTTGTCTTACTGATTCACAAAATTCAGCGTTTTCTCTCAGGGTTTTGTGCGTCTTTCTAGCGTTTAGCGTCGGTCGTTCATATGCTTAGTATAGTTGCTCGGTTTTCTTATGTCAGTGTTCTGTGGTACAAGGACACAAAACAGGGGGTACCGGAGGAAATATTTTCTGGAAGAGCATGAATGGTCGACTCCACTATGTAGCAGGTCTCCTGTTTCAGGGATCTGGAACATGGACGCATGTTTTCAGATCATCTGGGACTGAGCTGCAGAAGTGTTATGGAAGTCCGTAGAGCTCTTCCAGTAATATTCCCTAGTGCGCACCTGGTACCTCCTGATCCGAGTGTCCTTTGATACACAGAACCTCGGTGGCAGCGTTAACATGTGGATCCTTTCACATATTCTGCTACCCTTCTTAAAGTACAGTTTGGTGTCATCTTCCAAATAGTGTTCAGTGTTTTCTTTTCGTGGGTTATTACTAGGCTCTAGGTCAATATTCTTTTCATAGGGTTGAGTATCCTTTTTTATGTAGCGACTTTACTGTTCTCATTTCCCAAAGGTTCAGTCTCCTCCTTTCATGGCATTGGTTACTCTTTGCTTACAGTGTAGTTTTTCATATTTTTGTAGGGCTTAGCGTCATTTTTCCCAGGGGTTAGTGCCCTTACATATGGTATTTTCTTGAGGCTTAGTTTTCTTCTGACACAAGTTTAGGGTCCTCCGTTTATGTGGTCCAGTGTCCTTTTATATGGTTTTTTTTTAAGGTTTTAATGGTCTGTTTCTAGTTTACCTCTTAAAGTTTAGAATCTTTCCTCTACAGGGTTACAATCCGTTTTTTCATAATGTTTTATTTCCTCCTTTTTTGTTGGTTTTAATGTCCCGCCTCTCATATAGTTTAGTGTAAGTGGCCAGTGGAGGAGACGGCACGGCATGTCCTACAAGAATGCCCAAGCCATGCCGACCTGAGACACAGTGCCCGGCAAGAGGTGCGATGTGCCGGTGGCTGTGTGGGTTGCCTTGGGGTTCTACAAAGGGCGCCCAATTCCTCTGACGGGTCTGCCAGTGAGACAGCGACCAAGAAGAATCATAGTGGGCTTCAAACCAGACTATACAGGTACAACGCCGCCTCCAGTGGTAAATTCTAATAGTTTTTTTTTAAGAACAGTTACGTTTTCAGTGGGATCAAGTGAAAGGGATGGAAGAGAATGCAACGTTGAAATCGGTCAGTTTTTAAGAGCGGTGTAAGAAACATTTCACAGATATAAACGGGTATGATATGGGGAAATTGCTTGGCTCTAAGCTTCCATTTTTCCCTTTTTTTTAATTCTGTTGAGAGTGTTGGCACTCTGTATTTTCCCAAAAAAAGCTTTTCTTATCAAGTAGGTGACGAATCTTAAGGGAACCCTGATAACATGCGAACATGCCCTCCCCCCCCCCCAATCTGAGATTTTACACTAGAAAGATTTTGAACAAAACTTCGGGTGGGTTTTTTTTTTGAAGATGTATTTTAAAGAGTTGTGTGAATAAATGACATGTGAGTTGACTTCAACGCGGTGACAGCCCTGATACGGCCCTTTGCGGTCGGCTAGGCTATAAGCAACATTATCTTACTTACCTTACCTTACCACCCCCCCCCTCCCCCCCATCTTCTTCCCCTTGCTGCCCCTCTCCTTGAATCTGCTCCCACTACTAACATGTGTATGCATGTACATGCACGCACACTTGAGCACACACACACACACACATGCGCACACACACACACACACGTACATACATACGCACACGCGCGCACACAAAACACACACGCACCCACACTGACATTTACGAAGCAGGTCTGCATGAACATCCTTCTCTCCAGAATACCGTTGCAGTCATACAGCCAAAGTCCCCATTAACTTGACCATTCCGATGATTGGGGCACTCGCCCACTACAGTCTGTACGTAGAGAGAAAACCGCAGTTAGGCGACTTCAAAGAGAAAGTCACAGAATTGGCTGAAATGTAATTTTGTAATGATCAGGGATGATGGGAATCATGAGTGTTATTGAGATTATTCTTGTCTTAGACTCCAACACGGGGATGTTTGATAGTAATTAGTGGCATCTACCGATCGTAGATGGATGAGAACTACACATGTAGAACTACTCAGAAAGTCTGATAGGAAAAAAACCCACCACTGTTTACTTCTGTTCTCTTTATGTGAAATGAACCATGCCTGTGCTTTCACATTCCATTCGGACCCATAGCACTCTCCACTTTGGACAGGAGCCGGCCGGGGCCAAAGTCTCCCACAAATGAAAGCCGCTGTTGGGATTCGACCGTCCAGCCCGTTGCCGTACGTCTGGGGGACACTGACTGCTGCACTGTGATGACTGGTCGGTTGCATGAAGGTTTTTAAAGAGATTTTGCAGGATCTTCTCCTTGAAAGTACTGCAGGCGAAGAGATATATCATGACTCATGCATATCCACTATTATTACTTTGGAGACCAGATTATCCTAAACATTAGATAACAAAATATCAAATCAAATGAACATCTCCAGTCGTACGCAAAGAAAAACATATACATTATCTGAGTTTTGCATTCCCATTGTCAATTCTGTCTCTTCGGATCAAAGAATTTTTTTTAACATCGTACAGCCTTGGTAGGGTTTTATTCTTAAAAAAAAAAAAAAAAGGGGGGGGGGGGGGGGGGCACATGTGTTTCTTCTCCACTGCAGATTTGACAAAAGTGCTGTATGTTTCAGGGCTGCTTGAACATTCACGCGTGTTCCAGACTGTCGGTGAAGGATTCGTTCAGCTTTTGGAATGGAACCATTACGTTAGTCGACATGGTGGCTCTTTCACTGGCGTTCATCGGTTTTCCGGGCACGCAGTTGTAGCGAGGTAGGAGAGACCTTGTTGAACACGAGGATCAGCTGTCTGTCTCTCTCTGTCTGTCTGTCTGTCTGTCTGTGTTCTCTCTCTCTCTCTCTCTCTCTCTCTCTCTCTCTCTCTCTCTC
>JADBJO010010207.1:20000-65000 GCA_016801955.1 Conus betulinus
CTTCAGTGGCATTGCACCCACACCGCTCTGTCCGACACAGACGCAGTCCTGCCCAGCCTGCTGCAGTCCTGGCACCGGCAATCCACAGAGAGCAATCGGTGTCATGCCGTCAAGTGGCATCTCACAGGAGAAGACGCTGCACTGCTGCCGAGTGACTTCGGTGGTGTTCAGTGGCGTCGGTGCTCATCCAACACACGCAGGACACCACCTCTAAGCCCCCCCCCCCCCCCCCCCCCCCCCCCCATGGATGACAATAATTGCATAATCGCAGAGCCCGTTTTGAGTGAACTCTCCCGGGAGGGCGCCACCACGTTCGTCCAACGACAGCCCCCGTGGACTTGCCGGTACCTGTGACCCCGTGGGAATCAAACCAAGACCACAGACGTGAAGAGGACATCGAAACCGAGGTCACCATGAGAGTAGGGCGTGAAGGGCCACAGAATTTGAGACTTTTTTTTTTTTTTTTTTTAGAATACTGATCGATGAGATGAGAATGAGGATGATGGAGATGATGATACGGATTTCCATTCCGGTCTGAGACTGCATGGCATGGCTGTGTTCTTCGCTTATTTTCATGATGTATCCTGGCGTCAACCAGGCCCAAGCTACAGAACGTGCATTGTTGGTCAAGATGTTTGAACGCATCCACTTAGTGGATGAAACTCGACTGTATGGTCCCAGTCTTCCCAGTTGAGCCTGCAGCAAACTAAAATCTGGGTAGGAGCCGGTCGAGGCATAGGAATCCCACCTGACTACTGTGAATCGAACCCACGACCTCCCAGCCGGGAGTCCGCAACGCTAATCACTTGGCCACGGTGGCTGGTTAATTTTCTTTATCCGACACTTCAAGTGTTGTGCAGGTCAAAATATTCTTGCGTAGTGTTTGGTTCGTGGTTCTTTGGACGTCATGGACATTTTTTTTTTTACCCGGATGGTTTGCATATAAATCAACGTTAATTCAGTTCAACCGGGTTCCGACTGCTCGTTGTTTGTAGATGATTTTGCCCACTGTGGAACTGGAAGCCCGTACCCAAGTGTTAGCGCAGGCTCCCAGCTTTGTGTAAATGAAATACATTTGTGGGCAGAAGAAAATGGCTTTACCCTTTCTGCTACTAAGATCCAGTGCATTCACTTTCATAAATTTTCTACAGTTCATTGCTGATCCTGAAATCCATGATGGGAAATCTCCCATTCCACCTGCGAAGGCCAAATTTCTGGGAGTTATTTTCCATCAAAAGCCCAAGTTCCTTTGTCACATTAAACACTTAAAAACTTCTTGCCAGTAAGCTTTGAACATTCTGCAGGTCGTAGCACACACTGACTGGGGCACTGATAAGAAAACTTCGCTGCACCTCTACAGAGCCTTGGTCCGTTCTAAACTGGACTATGGATGTGTTGTATACGGCTCTGTGAAACCACCTTGTCTGAAAACCTCGGATCCTATTCATCAAGGGCTTCGTCGTCTGTCTTGGAGCATTCTGCACCACCCTTGTGTACAGCTGGTATGCAGAGGCAGGTGAACCTTCATTATCCAACCGCAGGTTGACACTATCCTTAAATTACTATCTTAGATTGTTCTCTGAATCGTAAAACTGTGCTTGTGACTGCGTTTTTAATCCTCGTTTTCAAAGAAAATCCCAAACCGTATTCCTCCATTTTGACTTGGAATGCAGCTCAATGCGCAGAATGCAGGTCTTGATCTAGGAATTGTCTGACTTCTCCAAATTTCCAGATGAGCCTTCATGGACCTTTTTCACACCAGAAATCCACTTTGATCTTGCTGCTTTTCACAAAGAATCCACCAGTCTTCAGGCATACAAGGCATTGTTTGCCGATCTCTGTGCAAGATTCCCATCCTTTCAGAAAATGTTTACTGATGGTCAAAGTCCGATGATGGAGTGACCTGTGCAGCCTATTGCCTAAGTGTTCGTTCTCAAATATTATCAAAGCATATTCCGTCAGATAGTACTGTTTACTCTGTTGAAATTAACGGCTTTGGTTCTAGCGCTGAAGATGATTTCTCAATCTATAACAAGGACATTCTGATTTTGTCTGATTCGCTGTCAGCTTTTGGAGGTGATAGCTGGTCGTAACCTCCATCATCCTGAACTTTTAAACTCTTTTGAACCTTTTACCTCTTTGAAAGCGGAAGGTCACACCATTGTTCTAACATGGGTTCCCAGTCATGTTGGCACTCGTGGGAAATCAGTTGGCGATCGTTTGGCCAGGAATGCCACAACGAAGAAACTGTCCAACATACCTATCCCCTACTCAGATTTGAAAGCGAAGTAATGTTTATGTCAGAGACCTAGCAGGAGAACTGAAATACACAGACGGGTAACAAACTTTTCCAGATACGACCAAATCTAAGTGTTCCTCTCATCTTACTCTGGTGGTCGCAAACAAGAAACAGTTTTATGTCGGCTGGACGCAGGTCATTCGTTTGTAACTCGTTCGTTTCTTTGAAAGAGCGAAGAAGCTCTTTGGTGCATACCATGTCATGTACTACTCACAGTGAAACATCAGTTAGAGTCTAAAGACTTGCATAATATGAGACATAAGCATTTTACACCAGACTCCATGAAAATCTTGTTTAGAGATGTCCCACCTGATGTTAAAAGTGATCGACATTTTTTTATCTCAAATTTTACAGAAGAAAGATTTTTAACATCTCCAGTGTGTTTTTTAGGTGGATTTAAAGGGCGCTGTGAGTGATTTTCAACACAATGACAGCCCTGATATTGCACTTTGCGGTCGGTTGTGCTATAAGCAACTTTACCGTACCTATCAGATGGTTTGGTATTTTTTTTTTGTTTGTTTCAGTTTTTTCTCCTAAGAATTTGGGGTCTCTTCGTTCACATTTTCGTCTTTTCCAGGTTCGGTGCCTTTCCGTACAAAGGGTTTAATGTCATCTTTACCTAGCTATAGTGTTTACTTCTTTCACAGGTTTTAGTGTAGTCTTTCCTTGCTTCAGTATCTCCTTTATTCACACATTTATGTGACTTCTTTCTCTAGGGGTTAGTCTTCATTTCCAGGTTTCGGTGTCAGTCATTCATATGGCCAAGAAGATAGGACAGCTTTTCTGTCGGTGTTCTGGGAACGAGGATACAAAACGGGGAGTACCAGAGGGAATATTTTCGGAAAGGCATGAAACGCTGATTCGAGCTATGGAGCATGGCTTGTGAATCAAGGGATCTGGAGCATGGACGCATGCTTTCAGATCAGTTTGGTTCGGGCTGCAGAGCTCTTGAGAAAGTCTTTCATCCTCTTCCTGAGATATTTCCTAGTGCGCACCTGGTACTCCTGATCTGAGTGTCCTTTATCCACAGAAAACTTGACATGGTAATCATTCAGCATGTGAATGCTCTCGTACGGTTTAAATTTGGAAAATAACCCTTGGTGAGTTTTAAGTTCTTTAGTGAGTCCGCCAAAAACAAGGACAAACAAATTGAGACATTTCACTTTCCTACTTTTGTGGGAGCTGGTGGTCACCTGTTTATAGTGCTAGTATTCTCACCTCCTGTGATAGCATTTTTGGTATCCTCTCCTTTAGTGTTCTTTTTTGTTTTTAGGATTTAGGTCCCTTTTTTAAGTGGCTAGGTGGTTAAATTTCCCCATTTGTACTCCCAGTTCTTATGGAACACGGAGTACTTCACAATGGAAACGAAGAAATGGTTTGTGTGTCTGTCCGTTGTCAAAATGTGTTCCACTCGCTCCAGACAAAACTTCTGGACCGATCTTTTTTGAAATTTGTAGGTATGTTCGTGATGGGGTCACGTATGATGCCCGATGTTTTATTTTACCAGAATAGCCGTTACTAAGGGCTATAAATGATAGTTTTTAAAAAAATCAAATAAGGGAAATAACTGCACTGTCGATTTTTCTTCCATTAAATGGAAATTGTCTCCCCTCTTGGTATTGTGTTGGGAGTACGTTTACATGCTTTGCATCTAGTTAAAAGTTGTAGTGATTTTCCTCCATACATATAGCATCTTCGTTTAAAAGATTTTAGTGTTCTCGTTTTCTAACAGTATCGATTTCTTTTATCGGTTTCTTGTCTTGTTTTGATAGGTTTTAGTGCCTTGCCTCGTATGGCTCGTCGAAACAGCTAAAAGTGCTATAAAACTAGTAGAGGGAACCGAGTGACTCCCCATACATAGTTGAGTACGTCCAAGGGAGTCGTTAGATGCTCGGATCATGGAGGCGTCTCGGATACCGAGATAAAAACTGAACTTGCATCCATGGCGTAATTATCGTGCAGCGGGTTACAGTTCGCAAAGGAAGAGAAAGAGTGCCCACCAACACCCTCTTTCTGACATTCTGTACCCATTCATTGCCTGAAGTCATCGGAGTCGGTTATTTGAATGTGCGCATTCAAAATCTTAGTTATAGTCAAAGTTATGATGGCTGAACGTTAATAGACGAAGAAGAACCTTACATTTCGTCTTGCTCTCCGATGCGGTACTTCAAGTGCCAGAAAATTGGGTACGTTAAAATGAGCTGTTCTGGGGAAGAAGTGTGTGGTGAAAAGCCCCGATCATTCTGATTCCTAATCCTGGAAAAGACCTTACCAGCCTTCAAACTATCATCTAACAACTCCGAAGGCTGCCTCTGCAAGCAAATGGAAAAGATGGTCAACTCCCTGTTTAATGTATAAGCTAGAAACCGATGGTCATTTGGCCAATGAACAGTGCAGGTTCCAGAAAATCCACCTGACCGTTGACCATTTAGCCCGTCTGGAAACCGCCATCTGCAGCGCGTTCATTAACGAACATCTTGACAGCATTGTGGTTGCTATCTTTCTTGATCTGGAAAAAGCGTGTGATACCATTTGGAAATCTGGAATTCTTATAGTCCTTCATACGTGGTTTTTCGAAGTCATCTGCCTTTATTCCTTCAAAACTTTCTGGCTGATCGGCAGTTCCAGGTCCGTACTGGCACCACGCTGATCCATGGGCAGGAGTTGTGTGTACTTCACTGGAGCGTTTTTTTCCTCTGACTCTATTCAGTGTCAGAATCAACAACATCGTCCTTTAAGTAAACCGGGGTTCCGAGTCCTCTCCGTTTGTTGATGACTTCGCACTCTATGCAGTTGGAGCCTCATATGTCGGCGTTCAGCGTCGACTCTGAATTTGTGTGGACAAGATTCGACAGTGCCGCCGAGGAAAACGGGGTTATCTTTTCAAGCACCAAAACACAGTGTATCCATTTTCACAATTTTCGTCAGTTCTTTGCCGATCCTGAAATTCGTCTGGATAAATCCACCATTCCAGCTGTGAAAGAAGCCAAATTTCTGTGTATTATTTTTTTTTAATCCCAAACTGAACTTTAAAAATTACATCCAACACTTAAAAACTGCTTGTTTGAAAGCACTAAACACTCAGAGTTCTAACAGACACGGATTGGGGCGCTGATGAGAAATCTCTTCCATTTCTACAGGGCTCTGATCCGCTCCAAACTGGACCATGGATGTGTAGTCTAACGCTCGGTCAGACTGTCCTACATGAAAAGTCCAGGTCCCGTCCTCCATCAAGGGCTTGGACTCTAATTGCATTCCGCATCATCCCTGTTTACAGCATGTATGCTGAGGCAGGAGAACCATCCTTCTCGAATCGTTGGCTGAAACTTAAACTACCCTTTGAATCTCTTTTCTGAACCCCCAAAACCCTGTACATAACTGTGTTTTTGACCGAAAGTCCAAAAGAAATTCGACGACCATCCCTGTTCCAGCACCTTTGGGAATTCGTATGCTTCCTCATTTGAACAATGCAGACATAGACCTTTGAGTCGTGTGTGATTTATCCCATTTTTCTTGATGACCCGCCATGGACTTCACTCACAAGATCTGGTATGATTTAGCCTCGTACCGTACAGATATTACTAGCTCCGTGGCGTACAAGTCCTTTTTCGCCGAAATGTGTCCGAAGTTTTCATCATTCGGAAGAATTTTTCTCCGACGGTTCCAATTCTGAGGAAGGGGGTTGCCTCAACTGTGTATTGTGCAACAGGTCCTCAGATGTGTTTTAAACACATTCCCACCGACAGCACCGTTTACACTGCTGACTTGACGGCCTTGGTCCTGGCTCTTGAAATGGTCTCTAAACGAAAAACATAGATATCCTCATTTTGTCGGACTCACTTTCTACTTTAGAAGCCATTTCCAGCCGTAACCTCAAGCATCCTCAACTGCTGTACACCATTCTGAAATCGGATGCATACAACATAGTTTTGGCTTGGGTTCCCAGCCATGCGGGCATTTGAGGCAATGAGCTGGTTGATCAACTTGCCAAGAGTGCCACAAAGAAAGAGATAAGCAGATTGTCTATCCCTCACACTGATATGAAATCCAAACCCCAGGCGAGAGGAATGGAACTTGCAGACGGATAAGAAATTATTAAAATCTGTCCAAACCTGAAAGAGTTTTTTACCATGTTCCTGAGTCGGCCGTAAAGAAGAAAGTCTTGTACTGTTTGTATACAGACCACTTCTTTTACACCCATTCTTATTCTGTAAAAGGTGAAGAAGCTCCGTGGTGCATTCCATGTCATGTACCACTCATAGTGAAACATACTCTTTTAAAGTACTGGAACTTGCATGATGTAGACATAAACGTTTTACAACACACTTCATGAAAACCTTTAGAGATTTTCCCACCTGATGTGACGTTTTGAATTTCTGAAAAGAGAAACATTTTTCATCTGATTTAAGATTTTATAGAAAAAAGACTTAACGAAATTTCCGGTGCAGTTTTAGAAGGTGTATTTTAAAGGGGGTGTGTGACTGATCCTTTTTTTTTATCTAATGACGTGAGAGTTAACTTATTATTGTGGTGGCATCCCTGACATAGCCATTTGCGGGCTATTGGCAACATTACCTTGGGGCTTATAAACCCTTTTTTTGTCAAAAGGGTTAGTGTCAGTTTCTTTTATAGAGCTAAATGTTATCCTTTCATATTGTTTAGAGTAATCTTTCTTCAGAATGTTGGCCTTTGTTTCATAAGGTTGATACTTTTGTAAGGCTTTGGCCGCCGTACTGACGTCTTCTCTTTCCCAGGTTTAGTATCTTTTTTCATAGACCTAGCTGTCTTCTTTATTCTCAGCATGTATGAACGTCATTCTTAGGCATTAGTTTCTACTAATCATGCATTACTGTATTCTTTCTCAGGATTTAGCGGCGACTTATTGGTCAGAATGTAATCTGCGGCTTCGTTTGTGGCAGGTCATAAGGGATGGTCTGTCTGCGAGAATCACAACTGGTCAACCACGAGCTTTCGCACTTCAGCTTCAACAAACGCTTCCATTCTCACCAAGGGCATACAGCTGCAGGGACGAGATGCTTCCAAGATCGTCTTCCGAGTTCCCAGCGTTACTACAGCCTTCCAGAGAATCCGTTCTCATGGGATGCAAGAATAATGGCGACTTCTGCTGGACCAGCCCACCGCAGGGCCCTGAGGATGCTTTCACAACAGCAAGGGACAGAGAAGACAGGAAGCCTTGCCCCGAGAGCAGTGAAGGGCTTCGAAAAGCCAAATCGAATGTTCTTGCTGTTACCAGCATTTTGCGTGCGTGTGTAGTGTATGCGTGAGTGTGTGTGTGTGTGTGTGTGTGTGCGCGTGTGCGTGCGCACGTGTGTGTATGTGGGTATGTGTGTGTGTAGCAATTGTGTTACATCAATCCTGTGTTAATCCATCTGTTTCAGCATGTATGAAATGACATTTTAGTGGACACGTTTTTTTTTTTTTTTTTTTTTTTTTTTTTTTTTTTTTTTTTTTGGAATTTTTTTGGTTATGGAATTAATTTGGACTTGACAGCCCTGATATGACCCCCCCAGAATTCGGCTAGGATGCAAATATGAAATCTTGTCTTTAATGTGAGATGAGATGAGAGAGAGAGAGAGAGAGAGAGAGAGAGAGAGAGAGAGAGAGATCCCCCAGTTTCCCATCCTTACATTATTTTTCTACCAATTGTTCCACGACCACCACCAACAACCTCTTTTCCCTCCCTCCCCCCCCCCCCCCCCCATCCCCCCTCTACCCCTCTTTAACCATTTTCTCTTCTTGCATTGAGTTTGGGTAGGTTGCTTTGCACGTGAATGATATGTAAGATGTCTAGAGGAGGAAGTGAATGTATGCTCAACACTGAACTGTTTTTTCACTTGGCTCTGTTTTCTAACTGGTCACATTCTCCTGATGAAGCCTGTGGGTGAAAGCTTGAGTTTTGATGCTAGAATTTATCCTTGTGTGGAGAAAATGCAGAAGTTGTTTTTACCTTGTGTACACACACACACACACACATACACACGCACAACACAGAGAGAGAGAGGGGAGAGAGATGGGTACGGTTGTGTCGCTGCCTATCATCTGTACGGCTTGGCAAACAGTGCAGTATGAACAATATTGTGATGGATGACAATGCAGCAACGAACAGTCTTGTGATGGATGGTAGATGTGTAACTATGTTGTTAAGACTTTGATCAATGGAAAGATGGGCGAGTTGGGGTGTGTGCATGTACGTGTGCTTGCATGCGAGTGCTGGTTTGCATCTCGTCTCTCTCTCTCTCTCTCTCTCTCTCTCTCTCTCTCTCCATACAATGCATACACATGCCAATGTCTGTATTACTCTGTGTACAAATTGTTGGATAGTTCTGCTGCCAAATTTCTGCAAGGATCGATAATTAATACGCCATGGCGCACGTTTTTGGAGCAAACCAAAATGTTCTGGATCAGTTATGTGAGCATACCAGCTTCAGAAGGCGATTGATAACTGTTCTCACAGGGAAACGGGTGGTACCAATCAGAACAACGGGGCTGAGCCGTTATCTTGAGGATCATGATTGTTTTTATTAGGATAATGTTTTCCAGGAAAGGACCAAAAGGACTGCGTGCATGCTGCATATTTTCCTAAGGAAAATATCATCATTGTTATCCCTACGGGTCACAAAGGTTTTCCTTATTTTACAGACCCCATTCCGCAGTTATTCAGCACGCATAGTGCTGTTTCAGATGATTGTCCATAGAACATGATCCAAATACATCATTGGCAACAACAATCAAGGGAACGTTGTGTGACAAGAGCATCAACTGGCGAATTCATACTTTCGCTTGTCTCCCTTGAAGATACCCTCGGCACTGACGTCATTGTTGAAAGCACGGTCACACAGCTATATGTCTCCGTTTGCTCTGTGTTCTATGTTCTTGCGCCCGCTCGTTCGACCTTAGTAAATAACAGCGACCAGCCTTCCCCCCCACCCCCCACTCCCACCCCCCCCTCTCTCTGCGTCATGATTATGTCCACTATGTTCATCTACTGCAGAAGATGAAATCCATTTTGTCCTTACGTGTCCAGCTTACAGTGATTTAAGAAAATAATTCCAAGAAAATATTACATGAATCCATGTATGTTCAGGTTGTACTTTTGCAGGAATTTCTGTCATTTACTAGATATTCAATCTAATACTTTGCATTGTACTGTTAATTATGTATTTACACTGTGTGTGATTCTCGTTTGTAACTGTATTTTGATTGAGGCCCCATCAGAATTGGCCAATGGCCTTCTGATTAAAGAATTCATTCATTCTCGAAGGCAGTCAAAACGTGTCCCTTCCAATGCAAGAGATCAGTAATGTAATTTACTTAGAAATCAATAGAAAAAACGAAAACAAAACAAAAAACTATATATCACAGCAGGCTGGACACTGCTACTGGTCAGTGAGAATTTGCGTGTTTGTGCGTGCATGTGCGCATGCATGCGTGCTCGTGAGAAATATATCTTCTAAGTTTCATTATTTCTTTTTTTTTTTTTTTTTTTTTTTTTTTTAATCCAATATGTATATATTCATTTGATTTATTTATTTATGTGCATGCGCGCGCGCACGTACGTGTGTGTGTACACGCACGTACACGTGCACAAAAGCACGTATGTCTTTACATTTGTGTCCTCTCTGTCTCTCTCTCTCTCTCTCTCTCTCTCCATCCTCCACACAAAAAAGGTTGAATTCTCTCCATAGACGTACAGCAAAGCCACTCCATCCAGCTGTATCTCTAACAACAGACGAAAAACTAAAAGCGCTGAACATACTTCCTCTGAACAGGCAATTGAAATTCAACAAGGCGTCATTGTTTACAATCTTGACAGATACTGTGCCATGTTATATCAATGCCCTTTTCACAAGATCGAACAGCCTTTCTGGCTCAACGAAATTCCTTCTTCCCTACCCACACATTGATTTATACAAAACAAGCCTAGCTTACTCTGGACCATATGTCTGGAATTCACTTCCACCGAATCTACAAAACGTGAATACTTCTAAACTTTTCAAGGAATATTTGCATAAACATTTTATGTCTCAGTGAATTAATTATACGATTACAATGATTAGCGCCCATTTGCAAAGTCTTCCGTGAACCATACTTTGAATAAATCGTCTAAACATAAAACCTATTCTGTTAAAATCGCTCATCCCCACTCTCTCTCTACCATCCCTTTTCTTCCGCGCGCGCGCCCCCGCCCCCCCTCCCCCCCCCCCCCCCCCCCCCCCCCCCCCCCCCCCCCCCCCCCCCCCCCCCTACCATTCCCTCTCCCCCACCCTCCTCTGACCTCTCTGTAGTTTTGTTTGTAAGTTTCCTTCTCTCATTAGTACTTTCATGAATAGTTTGTTATCATTGTAGAATTAGATTACCATGTTGCTATGTTGAATTGTCTGTATGAATGATACGTGTTAAAGTGATGTATGCACGACAAGGACAGATTGTAAGACTAGGCTTTGGCCTAAAATCTTAATCCAATCAATCAATCTCTCTATCTCTCTGTCTCTCTGTCTTTGTGTGTGTGTGTGCGCGCGCGCGCGCGTGCGAGCGTGCATGTATGTGTTCAAAAATAATTATGTACGTACTTTGTCATATTCATTTTACTGTTTTCATACATGCTAATCTTGTACGTTGTAGTA
Organism: Conus betulinus; assembly: GCA_016801955.1. NCBI lineage: Eukaryota > Metazoa > Mollusca > Gastropoda > Neogastropoda > Conidae > Conus > Conus betulinus. Next base: position 30,945 of record JADBJO010010207.1, read on the forward strand.
CATTTACATACGTTCCCCCAGCCCCACCTCACTCCCTACCCTCACTCTCTCCTTCCTCTTTGTTAATCTCATTTTTATTTTTTTTTTTTTGTTTGTTAATTATTTTTTTGTTTTGATTTCATTTCTCTTCTATTTTCATTTGATGTTCCTTTATGATTGCATGACCGCTTTGTTTGCTTCTTAAATTTTTTTTCTTAAATTAATTCATTTCACTGCATGTTGTAGTCCTACTACTCAGGGCGAAGACTAGATGTAAAGAAAAAGCACGTCAGTGCTTATATTTTATCCTCATAAATAAAAAAATCTCTCTCTCTTCTCTCTCTCTCTCTCTCTCTCTCTCTCTCTCTCTCTCTCTACCTTTTTCGAAGTGTCAAGATGTTTCTCTCCATTTGTCTGTCTCTGCTTTCTCTGAAATTTCTTCATTCTTAAAACAAGACAGACACTAGAACTAAAAGAAATCGGAAGAAAAGTCTCAGACTGACTCAGGAAGGAACCAGAAGGGAGAAGGTGGTGGGAATCGGGGGAAAGGTCGGTGTGGAACCGACAGTGCCTTCGACTCACAGTATCTTGGTCTCAATCTATAATTTGATTTTGTTTTCCTTTCTCTCACTGGTCAATCTTATCTGATGGTTTTCCTAGTGTCAAGCAATGATGTAAAGATTCAGTTCACACGCTTTTTGACTCTCCTCATTTATCCTCTCACACGCGTGCATGTCCTTTCCCCTCCCTCATGCCTTCCCTGTCTCATCCCTATCGCTCTTTCCCCCTCCAAGCACCCTCAACAGCCTGTCCCAGTCACATTTCTGCTGACAATCGGACCAGAAATATAGAGAGACTGTGAATGCTTGAATATCGTGAACATGGATCTAAAAGTCATGAAAAAGGGAAGCAGAATGAGGTCGATCAGTGATTATCGTGCCTGCATGTCGATGTGACCACATGCCGATGTGACCACATGATGTGACCCGATTGCTCACGACATGTGGTCACATCGTCATGAGGTCTCATTGGCAAGTCTACCATTCTTTGGTTAAAATACTGAAAATCATGGTCACAACGACACTTGATCACAACAACACATAGTCACAATGACACTTGGTCACAACGACACTTGGTTACAGCGACTTTGTCACAACAACACTTGGTTACAGCGACAACACCACTTGGTTACAATGACACTTGATCACAACACTTGGTCACAATGACACCTGGTCACTATGGCACTTGGTCACACCAAGACTTGAATACAATGACACCTGGTCACAATGACACCTGGTCACTGTGACACTTGGTCATTACGACACTCGGTCACAACGACACTTGGTCATACTTGGTCACTACGACACTTGGTCACTACGACACTCGGTCACTACGACACTTGGTCACAACGACGCCTGGTCACAACGATATGACCCCATTGCAGAAACGGGGGAAAATGTGTAAAGAGGGTATGCATATTATGGGCATGGGTTTAAATGGTTACAAGATCCCCCAAAATTATGAGAAAGAATTAATGTCGACGGAAGACCGAAAAAAAGTTTGAAACTGCAATCCTGAACAGCAAGCCACCAAGTGGCTTTGGGCTGATTTAGCAACTGTGGAACCCGACTTTTACGGAAACGTGCAGCGAAACAAGGGAATGCACTCTGAAAATGTAGCAGCAGGAGAAAGGAAACAAAATGTTGAACTCTTCGTGTGTTTTGCGTGTTTTTGTGACCCTTACGATGGGCACCTTTATCTTCAAAGGTAAATGTTGCATTTGCAGCAAATGTATCCACCTGAATTGATTAAATGGGCACATTTCCCCCGCCCCCCCCCCCACTTCCTCCTCATCTCCACTCCCTTCTCCCTACCCGCCCCTTAAGCTGAAAACAACACCGCAAATCTTCGCAAACCCCTAATTATACGACAGAGTCGTGAGCATAATGATGATGGTCGTGAACAGGAGAAGAGAAGAAAAGAAAAAAGTTCCCACTGGGCTTGTAGTTTGCATATTTTGAGATTTCTTCCAGACTCGCTCTTGGCCTTCCCAATAATACTAACAGACATAAGCGTTAAAACACGTCAGCTGAGGTAAGACTGAATCTCCCAGGGACCCCAGTTATACTGTAGTGTGTGCGCTAGTGGGTGTGCATCGATGGGGCGATGCAGGTATGTAAAGTGAAGAGAGCATACATGTGTGTGTGTGTGGGGGGGGGTTGTCATAGTTATTGTTCTTGTTATTAAGTCGTCTTCTAAACATTAATTTCCCACAAATGATCAAAGGTGTGCGTGCGCACGCGCACACACACACACACATGTGTACACACACACACATGCATACATGTGCGCATACACTCACACTTGCGTGCACACTGACACACATGCACAGCCAATGTTAGGTACCCAAGGTCTGACCAGCGCATTGGGCTAATGCGTACGTCGGCTATCTGCAAAGTTCTAACCATGAGACCCACTTCATAAATTCTGTCATCATAGGCATTAATTCATTTCATTGGTTCATTTATCCATCAGCTTTAAATCCTGTGCAGTGTGTCTCAAAGCTTAGCGGATGTGGTGTAGCATGCATGGACTTGTCCACATGTAGTGACACCTCCCTTATCAAACTGGAAACTGGGGCTTCTTGATTTTTTTTTTTTAATTCAGCTAATGCACAGTATATCAGCCCAGCCAATTCTGCACATGCTACCACCCCCTCTTCCCCGCTAATCTCCCCTCTATCCATACCACTGCTTTTACTCTCCCATCTCGCTTCCTCTGATAGTATGTGCCAGTCAAGACACACAGGGAGTCTATCTTTCTGACCATTTAACACGACCCACACAAGAAGAAATTCAGTTTCAGGTTTAACTTCTATTAATAGTTCAGGTGCAACACATATCCAGAAAACAAAAACTGCTGAAACATTAGAAAAACTATTACAGTATGAACTCAATTTGATCAGATTGTGGTAATTATATTATCCTGCCAGACAAAACAGTCTTCAAACAAATTACAAGACATTATTGGTCTTTTTCAGGCAAGATAAACAACATTCAGGACAATGAAAATGAAGAATGAGTAAAAAAAAACTTGTATCTTCTCAAATTGGGTGCAAAATGGACATTGAATTAAATTTTCAATTTCATCCAGACTGAAAAGATAAGTGACTGTGTGTTTGTCCTCTGGTTCCATTGTTTTGAATGATATTTGTCCTGCCAGAAGGAGTTTCCAATAGGTTCAAACATGTTGTGTCTGTCTTGTATTTTATCCTTTGTTCTGTGACTCATGAATTCTAGTTTTGTTTCGTTTCTTTTTGTTTGTTTTTGTAAGAATTTACATGAGGAATTATTTACTGTTTTATTGACACCTCAATTTTGCAAAAAAAAAGAGTATTAACCATGTTGTCCATCTCTTTATCAGTTACATTAGTAGACTCAATCTCAGTGATTGGTTGATAAACTTTTTTTTTTCCTCTCTCTCTCTTTCAGTATCAGAAGCGTCGTTATGTGACGACGATACGGCACTAGAAAAAGTACCACTGAAGGCAGTAAGTTTTTTTGTTTTTCTCATTTCATATTCAATGTTGTTACTCTGTTTATTGCATGGGATACTAGAAAATGTAATGCCTAATTTTGTTTTTCGTTCTTATCATAAATAGTGGTAATGATAGATAATTCAGTTTCTTGTTAAAATAATAATACAGAAGCATTTTTTGGAATTGCTGTGAATTTTGAAATATACAAGTTTTATTGAGCACTTAAGCTTAATGTGAAGTGCAAAGTCAGTTTGTTCTCTCACTTTTTTTTCATCTGAATTTTTTTTTTTAAGTGGTCTTTGTAGTATCCTTTACAGTTCCAGACAGACTTAGATTTAAAACAGAAAACAACATTATATTATGAAAGCTTTATGTGAATGCATGAGTAATGTTTGAATTTTCTTTGGTTTTGTTTTGTCTTTTATACGTTCAACTAGATTTGCAGGTTACAAGTTATGATGGGAGCCAGATTTTGGTTTCTTTCATCATGATTCAGACCAGAGACTGCTGGAAGAAAGCCCACTGCCTGTAGAAATCATTTTGTAGACTATGGTCATCATATTCATGATAATGTTCAGGTCCTACAACATGTGTTGTTTTGAGGACTGAAAAAAGGTTAGAAATCTGCCAGTTGACATTCTGAATACCATGAGCACCCTTCTTTTGCTGTTTCGTGAAAAAAACAATTTATTATCTAGACATGTCACTCTTCATCTCACATTTGACATTCCATACACATACACATATACAGATGCATGCACACATACATGGACACATTTTTACACACTACACACATTCTCTCTTTTTCTCAAAAATGCCAAACATGCATACATACGCATGCACACACAAACATGCCAGAAAGGTGGGCCCTTGGTTTTTTACGCTTGACAAAGGTTTTACAAAATAAAACCAAAAATTTGCAATATGCTTATTGGGTGTTGGTGGTTTTTACTGTTCAGTGCTAGAAAGGTATACACATACAAGCATACATGCATGCACATACATGCACACACATATACACACACACACACACACACACACACACATGCAAAACATAAAATTAATCATTTATGTGATAGTTTCAGTATTTTGGAAGAGCATGTGAATCTTGGGAATCTCCTCAGGGAGTTGATAGAAAATTGTGACCGCAAACTGATAGAAAGGAGGCCAGATTTACCAAGCTCTTGCTCTCAGGTGAAACTGATCCTGTTTTGCTGAATTTCAGCTCGGAAACGATGCTGCAAAATAAAACGCTACATTGATCGTCAGGAAGCCAGCCGGTTCTATTGTGAAGGTGGCTGCTGTGGAGACAAGGATGATGAATACTGCTGTGCCTACATCAACAAAGAAGCGTAAGTTTTGACCTGTTGTCTTGAAATAATGGGAAATGGGATGATGAATACTGCTGTCTTAAACAAATAAAGAAGCGTAAATTTTGACCTCTTGTCTTGAAATAATGGGTATTACAAAGTTGATGTTGTTTTATAGCTTGTCAATCATTCTTTGTCTTTCACATGCCAGGAGGAAGACCAGACATTGATGCACATGCCCCCAGTTTGAAGCATTGCTAATATCACTGAAAGAAACACATCTTTTAATATCATTGTTCAGGTCAGGTTCCGCCTTCCCCAGCCCCCAGCCCCCGAACAAACTACAACAACAACAGTTCAAGCACATGTTTCACATGTGTGCTACATTATGGCACATGTTTCACATACGCGCTACATTATGGCACATGTTTCACATACGTGCTACATTATGGCACATGTGCACTACATTATGGCAACATATGTCTCACATGTGCGCTACATTATGGCACATGTTCCACATGGGCGCTACATTATGGCACATGTTTCACATACACACTACATTGTGGCACATGTTCCACATGGGCGCTACATTATGGCACATGTTTCACATGTACACTACATTATGGCACATGTTTCACATGTGCGCTACATTATGGCACATGTTTCACATACATGCTACATTATGGCACGTTTCACATATGTACTACATTATGACACATGTTTCACATATGCGCTACATTATGGCACATGTTTCACATGTGCGTTACATTATGGCACATGTTACATTATGGCACATGTTTCACATGTGCGTTACATTATGGCACATGTTCCACATGGGCGCTACATTATGGCACATGTTTCACATACACGCTACATTGTGGCACATGTTCCACATGTGGGCTACATTATCGCACATGTTTCACAGATGCGCGACATTATGGCACATGTTCACATGTGCACTACATTATGGCACGTTTCACATACGCGCTACATTATGACACATGTCTCACATACGCGCTACATTATGGCACATGTTTCACATACGCGCTACATTATGGCACATGTTTCACACATATGTACTACATTATGGCACATGTTTCACGTGTGCCCTACATTATGGCACATGTTTCACATATGTGCTACATTATGGTTTACGACTGTTTTTGAAAAAAAATTAGATCTGCAAAATGCTTGAATTACTGGGTAAGTCTAGCTTCATTGTTTATATAATTATCTGTTGTCTTCTTTCCCCTTTCTCCCCTTCCACCTTGTGCCTTTTTTTATCGAGGTGTTGGGTGTTGGTCTGATTTTCAGCTTGCCCTATGTGATTGGATTCTCCATCTTTGGGGTGCTGGTGGTGGTGGGCGTGGGCATCGTCCTGTTCTGTGTGTTCCGCCACGTCTGCAAGAAGGTCAAGGACTACAAGAAACACAAGAACCTGATGACAGGTTAGGGAGATGGGTCTGTCCTGTGTGTATGGGTGTGTGCACCATCTCCAGGAACCTGATGACAGGTTAGGGAGATGGGTCTGTCCTGTGTGTATGGGTGTGTGCAACATCCCCAGGAACCTGATGACAGGTTAGGGAGATGGGTCGGTCCGGTGTGTGTGGGTGTGTGCACCGTAGTAAGGTTCCTGCTCCTCCTGAAGTTCTGTGCAGTTTTCTGCTGTGTTTGTGTGTATGCAGACCTGGGAAACTCATACAATATTGATGTGTTTTCTACACTGATTTACTAGTAGTGTGATCAACACATTGGGTGAATGAAAAATGTGATTTAAAAAGCATGCTGTTTGGACAGACTGATTTTCAAATCTGCATAGATGTGTAGCGGTTATTGATACTTGACTGTCAAGCTATCTGTCTGCGTCAATGGAGGCAGCAATGATGGTGAGATTTTTATGGAGAACAACTTCTGTGTGTTATCTGACAGTGGAATTAATGAGAGAAAGAAAGAAAAAAACAGCAACAACAAAAACCCATTGATTATTGAATGCATGGAGGAGTGTCTGCCTCTCATGGGGATCAGTTCTCTGAACTCCAGACGCGCAGTGTGCTGACGTGATGTCAAGATGCCACACAGATTTGTCACAGGCAATCATGATGTTCAACACCACACTGCAAGACACTGAGGTTGAAATCAGCAAATACTGAAATAGTCTGCACTTACGATACTCTCATTCCAAAGAATATACTCATTTTTCCTCAAATACATCAGATTCTTGGGAATAAGTTCTGCTGAAAAAATTAAGGTAACAGGGTCTGTGTATGAAGTGGTTTGGGTTTGTTTTTTTTTTTTGTGTGTGTTTATTTCATCATAATCTTAACATGCATCACACTTGTACATAAAGATATTCATTTATGCCTTTACACACACAAGGTATAGGGATGTGCTTCTACATACACACTGACTTGGCCTGTTCTTTATTCTTGGTGCGGTCAGGTTGGTTGTGTGGTGGAGTGCTTGTCTTTCTACACCTGTCACACATTGTTTTTCAAAGTCAGCTTATCCCATCAACGTCACTCCAAGGGCACTGAACATAAAGCAAGTTTTCGAAAAAAGTTCCCTAAAAAATTAGTGCCTGTTTTGAGAAAGAGGCGTCCTGTATGGTCAAAAGTGTGTTATCTGCATATAAGCATATGGCTTTTCAATTGACTCAACTGTCGCTTTTGTTCACAGTACATGGTTTAGCGTTACTGTCGAGTGCTGTCTGGTCCAGTGATGTATTTGTGTGGAGCAGCGTACATGACCTTGGAATATATAAAAATGTCATTCTGTGCAGAGGCGTACAAGGTGGGGACTCTGGAGGAACTGTTAGCGGACAAAGGGCAGCCTGTTGTGCCGCCCCAGGCACCACCACACATCCTGCGGTGACAGATGATTCTGAAGAGCCTTTTAGCACAAGAGGAATCTAGCTTCTCCCGCCCTCCAGGCCACGATCAGCCCAGCCAGAGTCTGCCCCTTCCTTGCTCTCTCTGGGAGCATGGTGGACATCCTTGGGATGAAGAGAGAGAGCACTGGAGATAGGGTCATCTGTTTTTCTTGTGCTGATGTGGCCTTCTGTCTGACACCAACGAGAGAGAGAGAGACCATAAGGAGGGGTAGAAACAAAGAGAAAGGAAAGGGGTGAGACAGTGAAAAAGAGGGAAGAGACAGAAAGGAGAACAGGATGCAGGGAAGGAGGAGGGGGGAGAAACAGTAAGGAGAGGTGGAGTCAGAAGAGGGGGAGACAGTTACAGGAGGAAGAGACAGAGGAGAGGGGGAGACAGAGGTGGGGGAGTCATTAAGGAGAGGGAGAGACAGTAAGGAGAGCGGGAGACAGTGAAGGGGGGGGGGGATTAGACTGAAGAGGTGGAGACAATTAGGGAGAAGGGGGGGACAGGAAAGAGAGAGAAAGACAGCAATGAGATGGAGAGACAGTAAGGAGAAGGGGGAGACAATAAGGAGATGGGGTGACGGTGTGGAGAGACAGTAGGGAGAGGGGATGGGAGAGGGGGTGGGTGGGAGGAGCCAGTAAAGAAAGGGGCGACATTAGTGAAATAGGGAAACAGACAGAAGAAGGGAAGACCTGAAGGAGAGTCAGGTGCTGCAAGGTGACAGGTGATGGATGTGGACCTGCTTCTCGGCCTCCTCCAAGCTGTGAGCTGGCTGAAAAGGGGTCGCCCCGTATGTCTGCTCGGCATTGTTTGCTTGTAAGATGCATGTTGAAGCTGCGCAGTTTTTCTTGCCTGTTCCTAGTTTAGAATGCACTTGTGTTTTGTTAGATAGTACGCTGCCATCCATGTGAGTTCAGTATGTTCCTGCCCTCAGTATTATCGCAGATTGTCGTAAACAGTTCATGATCATCGGTTACCTATGTGAAACACGGGAAAACCTCCACAGACCAGGTTGAGGAAAAGAGTTTGCATGGTCACCACTTGGCCCACAGTAGGAGCCAGTTCACAAATGTTTTGTTTTGTTGGCTCCTGCTGGTGGGAGCCGAGAGAAATGGACTCTGCTTGGCTGTGCTGGCCGTTTCAAGGTAAATGTAAAGAAGTGGTATCATTTCTGAATGTAATGTCACAGTCAGTATGTGTTCACTTTGGATGGTAAATTTCTCCATCGCCCCACAAACTTTTGCAAGGGAGATGGAGGGAAGGGGGGGGGGGGGGGGGGGGGGGGGGGGGGGGAATTAGGACAGAGCCTGAACAGGGACTTGAAGTTTTTGTTTTACGTTATGCCCGACTCGGAGAGCATAGGTCATTGAATTTTGAACATTGTGATAGATTGTGTCTGTCGGCCTCAAGAGCTGTACAGATTTCCCATGTTTGATTCCCAACCCTGGGGACAGACCCAAGGACTTTTCAATGCAAATAGCTACCCCGGGTGCATGGAAGTTCTGTTTCAGTCATTTCTTTTTTTTTTTCTTCTACTACTCTCTCTGACCGCTTCTTTTTTTTTTTTTCTTTTCTTTTTCTTTCTTTCTCCATTTTTTTTTAAAAAACTTCCAGAATCTCAGTTGCTGATGTTTCCTTTTCTGTCTGGTCATAGTATATAACATAGTACGTTTTTTTTTCTGTGATTTGTTGACCAAGTTGTGAAACATTCAAAGTATAATGCCTGCAAGTGGAGTCTAAACAAGAAAACGATTGTTGAGGCACTGAAGTTTAGAAGAAGACCAACAGATCCAGGCTTGTTGCTTCAATGTCTTGAGTTCATCTGGTAGCGCAGTACTTCAACATTTGGCGTGTTTTTGTGTGTTGACCACCACCACCTGCTGCCATTATATCTGGAAATTTACTTTATTCAAACAGAATGTTACCATCTGTTCTGTTTATGTTGAGTAAAAAATAAATTACCTTTCATTTGTATTGGATCTCTGCCTTGGCTTAAGGCTTTGTCAGGCCAGTTGACATAGGCTAGAACACCAAGGCTACATGAAAATGTTGTGTTATGCTCTGCATAGTTATGTGGGAATTGTCTTCAGTTGTGACAAGCTCCTAACATAACATTATCAGTCTCCAAAATCCCCTGAAGTTGGAGTGTGGCCCATGTGGCGGGTAATCAAACATGGTCACATAGGTAATGTTCTCATCCCCAGCTGATGCATTTGTACCATAATGTTCAAGTACTTAAGCCGTTTGGATGATCCCAGTGTGTTTTTAGCCGGGGTACGACGACAGTGACATTGTATTGGATCTTCGAACAAAGGAGTAAACATGTTCTTTTATTTTGGATATTTACGAGCCTTTGTTGGTAACTTCTTGACATTGTTTATTTTTGGTAACTGATTCCTTTACATTCTTCTCCCTCATTTTCATATCTTTCACAGCCCCCTTGGATAGTTCACTGGATTGTGATGTTTCACCCATGGCATAGCAAACGCCACAGAATTATAGGTGATGTTCTGCATTAAGTATTGTGGGAGGACTGTCACACAACTGCTTAAGACCAGGCTCACTCAAGAATTCTCACCCAGCAGATGAAAGTTGACGCTGAGCAGGATTAGGCAAATGGTTCTGTTCAAAATACGAAATCCAGTGGTCCCAGCTGTTACCGATGAAATATTTAAAATTAATGTTTTAAAGTCGCCTTTTGTTTTTTTTCCGTTTCATTTCTTCGCCCACCCCTCCATCCCCTCCCTTCTGTCCTTCTCTCAACCCATCCCCTTACTTCTGTGTATTTGTTTGTTTTGTTGTCCTGTCTGAAGGAGACCAGTGGGTCCAGGCTTGATTTTTCAGTGTCTGCTGTCTTCATCTGGTGGGTCAGTACTTCAACGTTTTTCTTCTAGGTTGTGAGACTGAACACACCATCCAGACTGGACAAGTCCGTTCTGTAGTGTCCGCTTACACATGTGGCTTTTTCAGTGACATTAAGATTTTTTAGATACTTTTGTTCTGAAATCGGTCAGGATGGCCTTGTCATATCCGCTTAAGGATGTTCATATTGTCTTCACTCTTTGTTTCTTTGTCAGTATGGAACTTTTTTTCGCCAGCCCTGAAATGATCCTCTGTGTAATGAAAACACTAAAACTGGTAACCCCCCAACTGTCAGGGTTGGGCATTGTTTTTTGTCTGACTCGGAGGGAAAGGAGGGGAGGGGGATGGACAGGCAGACTAAAGTTTTTACCTGCCCTCTTGCAAAACAACCTTCCCATCAGTCAGTGATTATTTGACATTTTGAAAAGTACTGACAAATGAAGAGAACAGGAAAAAGCAATGTATCATTGTACGCCATCTCATCAGTGAAAGTAAACAACCTGCGTGCTCCATTCTGATTGGCCGGCACTTTCTGACTCGGCCAATGACTTGGCACGATACAGAATGATGTTGATGTCATAAACAGCAACTTCTGATGGCCATTTCACCAATTGAAATCACTAGCTGTCGCATTGATTATTCAATATCAGCAAAGTTGCATTGAAATTCTGTTCCTCCGCAGCAGATTATGGGAAATGATTGCTCTTGCCTTGTGAGCAGGTCAAAGCATTCACCATACGCTGGACACAGGTGATTGCCTTTCCTGGCCAGTAGGCCAGATGTTACTGACCTACCATACCCATGTATGAGATGCAGAATCTTACCTTCGAGTCGCAGCTCATGCTCCCTACTAATAGCTGGCACTCACATCATAGACCACACATGCCGGCCAAGCTTAATCCAGAAACCTGAGTTCATGTGCCATGTTCAGTTATCTCGCAGCGCCCTCTTTTCACAATCAGGGGCAACAACCACCAAAACAGCTGAAACTCTAAACAACTATCAACACTCCCAAATTCCTTTGTTCCTACCTAATCATTTTGTCTGTTTTCAGTACATGCTTCCGTGTATGTTGTTGACAACTCATATTTGTTCCGAGTGCTTGTTTTTGATGCCAGTGTAACCGTCCAGTTTTTCTACTCTGGATGGTTTCTGTTATATGCAACCGGTTATGTTTTCTTCAGTCTGTCCTTTACAGTGACTATGCAGTTGCTGTGATCTTTGTCTCTATTGTCCCCCTTTTTTCTTCCCTTGCAGGTGAAGAGTCTGTTCTATTTGTCCTCATTATCCCTTTCCTCTTGTCTTGCAAACAAAGAGTCTGTTCTCTTTATCTTCATTATCCCTTTTCTCTTGCCTTGCAAGCAAAGAGTCTGTTGTCTTTGTCTTCATTGTCCCATTTCTCTTGCCGTGCAAACGAAGAGTCTGTTGTCTTTGTCTTCATTGTTCCATTTCTCTTCCTTGCTAGCAGAGAGTCTGTTCGCTTTGTCTTCATTGTCCCATTTCTCTTCCTTGCAAGCAGAGAGTCTATTCTCTGTCTTTATTGTCCCATTTCTCTTCCTTGCAAGCAGAGAGTCTATTCTCTGGCTTCATTGTCTCATTTTCTCTTCCTGCAAGCAGAGAGTCTATTCTCTGGCTTCATTGTCCCATTTCTCTTCCTTGCTAGCAGAGAGTCTGTTCTCTTTGTTAGTTTCAAAGTGAAATGACTTCAGGCAGAAACGGAAACAAACTTAAAAGAAAAATTACCGTTCCGCCAAACGAAAGAGACAAACAAATTATGAGATAAAACAGTGATGTGTTTTGACTTATTTGGTATTCTTCAGGCAAGACAAACAATGTTCAAGACAATGAAAATGAAGAACGAACTGCATCTGTTTTTGTGCCCAATTTTAGATCAGTGATTGTACGTTCTTTGTTTTCATTCACTTGAACGTTTGTTCGTCTTGCCTGACGAAGTCCAAATAGGTTGAAACACGTCACGTTTTGTCTTTGAATTTGTTTGTTTCTTTCGCTTGTCGGAACAGTAGTTTTTCTTTTAAGGTTTATTCCTTTGTCTTTATTACCCCATTTCTCTTGCAAGTGAAGAGTCTGTTCTTTGTCTTCATTTTTTTGTTTTTCTTTCTCATCAGTTGCAAGTGAAGAGTTTATTACCTTTCTCTACTGAGCCTTCTCTTACCTTACCTTGAAGAGTCTGTTTTCTTCTTCCTTCATACCTTACCTTGAAGAGTCTGTTTTTTTCCTTCATACCTTACCTTACCTTGAAGAGTCTGTTTTCTTCCCTTGCACCTTACTGTGAAGAGTCTGTTTTCTTCCTTTGTGCCTTACCTTGAAGAGTGTGTTTTCTTCCTTCATACCTTACCTTGAAGAGTCTGTTTTTCTTCCTTCATACCTTACCTTGAAGAGTCTTCTTCCTTCATACCTTACCTTGAAGAGTCTGTTTCTTTCCTTCATACCTTACCTTGAAGAGGCTGTTTTCTTCGCTTGCACCTTACTGTGAAGAGTCTGTTTTCTTTCTTCGTACCTTACCTTGAAGAGTCTGTTTTCTTCTGGCCTTACCTTGAAGAGTCTGTTTTCTTCCTTCATACCTTACCTTGAAGACTCTGTTTTCTTCCTTCGTACCTTACCTTGAAGAGTCTGTTTTCTTCCTTCATACCTTACCTTGAAGAGTGTCTTTCCTTCCTTCGTACCTTGCCTTGAAGAGTCTGTTTTCTTCCTTCATACCTTTACCTTGAAGAGTGTCTTTCCTTCCTTCGTACCTTACCTTGAAGAGTCTGTTTTCTTCCTCCGTACCTTGCCTTGAAGAGTCTGTTTTTCTTCTTTTGTACCTTACCTTGAAGAGTCTGTTTTTCTCTTCCTTCGTACCTTACCTTGAAGAGTCTGTTTTCTTCCTTCGTACCTTACCTTGAAGAGTCTTTTTCTTCCTTCGTACTTTACCTTGAAGAGTCTGTTTTCTTTCCTTCGTACCTTGCCTTGAAGAGTCTGTTTTCTTCCTTCGTACTTGCCTTGAAGAGTCTGTTTTCTTCCTTCGTACCTTGCCTTGAAGAGTCTGTTTTCTTCCTTCGTACCTTACCTTGAAGAGTCTGTTTTCTTCCTTCATACCTTACCTTCAAGAGTCTGTTTTCCTTCCTTTGTAGTCTCTTTTTTCTTCTCTCACAAGTGAAGAGTCTGTTTTTTTTTTTTCTTTCCCTTTGTCTTCCTTTGCAAATGAAGTCTGCTATCTGTGTCTTTGTTATCCATTTCTTGTTCATTGTGAATGGAGAGTCCATTCTGTTTGTCTGAACAGTGCCTTTTCCTTCCTTTGCCAGTGAAGAGTCTATTTTGCTTGTATAACAAGTCCCCTTTCCTTCCTTTACAAGAGGAGAGTCTACTCTGTTTGTCTTAATTGTCCCTGTTTCTTTCTTTGTTAGTTAGTGAAGAGACTGTTTGTCTTAATTGTCCTTTTTTTCTTCCTTTGTTAGTGAAGAGACTTTGTCTTAATTGTAGACTTTGTCTTAATTGTCCTTTTTTTTTCTTCCTTTGCCAGGAAAGAGTGTTCGGTTTGTCTAAATTGTCCCATTTTCTTCCTTTGCCAGTGAAGAAACTATTCTGTTTGTCTTAATTGTCCCCTTTTTTCTTCCTTTGCAAGTGAATAGTCATTGCTTTTGTCTTAATTGTCCATTTTTCTTCCTTGGTCAGTACAGAGTGTTCTGTTTGTTTTAATTGTCCCTTTTTCTTCCTTGGCCCATACAGAGTATTCTGTTTGTCTTAATCGTCCGTTTTTTCTTCCTTGGTCAGTACAGAGTGTTCTGTTTGTCTTAATCGTCCGTTTTTTCCTTGGCCTGTACGAGTATTCTGTTTGTCTTAATTGTCCATTTTTCTTCCTTGGCCAGTGAATATTATTCTGTTTTGTCTTAATTGTCTCTGTTTTCTCCCTTTGCTAGTAGGAGTGTTCTGTTTGTCTCAATTTTCTGTGTTTCATCCTTTGCCAGTAAAGAATATTCGGTTTTGTTTTAATTGTCCCTGTTTTTTCTTCCTTTGCCAGTGAAGAGTCTTTTCTGTCTTAATTGTTCCTTTTTTCTTCCTTTGCCAGTAGAGAGTATTCTGTTTTGTCTTAATTGTCCCCGTTTCATCCTTTGCCAGTAGAGAGTATTCTGTTTTGTCTTAATTGTCCCCGTTTCATCCTTTGCCAGTGAAGAGCTTATTCTGTCTTAATTGTTCCTTTTTCTTCCTTTGCCAGTAGAGAGTATTCTGTTTGTCTTAATTATCCCTTTTTCTTCCTTGGCTAGTAAGTATTCTGTTTTGTCTTAATTGCCTGTGTTCCATCCTTTGCCAGTAAAGAGTCTTCCTGTTTTGTCTTAGTTGTTGTTCCTGTTTCTTCCTTTGCCAGTGGAAAGTCTATTCTGTCTTAATTTTCCCTTTTTCTTCCTTGGCCAGTGAAGAGTCTATTATTTCCCTTTTTCTTCCTTGGCCAGTGAAGAGTCTATTCCGTCTAATTTTCCCTGTTTCTTCCTTCGCCAGTGAAGAGTCTATTCTGATTGTCTTAGTTGTCCCTGTTCATCTTAATTGGTCGTTCTCCTTCCTTTGCGTGTGAAGAGTCTATGAATCACCCTGCTGCCCCAGCTTGTGGATTATCATCTCATCAGTGGCCTATTGTTTTAGGTTAACTTTGTTTCAGAATTTACGGCAGCTGACTATTTTTTTATATCAGGTTTTATATATCTCTCTAATCTCTTGGAGCATTTTTAAATCCCAAATTTGAACAAAGATCTGTTTTGGATGCTTTTTTTCTTTCTTTGTTTTGATTTATGACCACATAGTTTTCTGATGTATAGCATTTTAATGAGGGTTTGTGTTCTGTGGGGAAATTGTTGCTTCAGTGGGTTTTTTTAACTCTTATTTTATAATTCAGTGTGAGTGCAGTTTTTTTTTTTTTTCAAAATATTTGTTCTAAGGTTTCTGTAACAGTTTTTTGAGGATTCTGAATGGTCTTAAATGAAAAGTAATTTACATTATGCAGGAAATGACTAGTTTGACATTAAGATTGATGTGTACTAATATGTGAATATTTATGTGCATGCTTTTTTGTATATCTGTACATCACATGTATAGTATATGTATGTGAGTGGTTGTAATGAAAACTGCATGTATACTAATGTGCCATAGGCAGATCAGTGAGAACCCTCGATTCTTAATCTGAGGGATGCATGTTCAAGACTCAACAAACACCCGGTGAAAGAATGTGAAGCTGGATTTTTCCGGTTTGTCAGGTCAAACCTGCAGACCTGGGAGCAGCTGACAACCCCTTTGTGTGTCAAAGCATAAGTAGCTATCTATCTATCTATACCAAATCTATATATATATATATGTATACACATAAGTGTAAATTCAAGATAAAAATTCCTTACACCTTGGCGCTGAATGGATTATGGGAAAAGGGAAAAGCTGGTGAGCATCAGGATGCAGACACAGACTGACAAGCAATCTCTGATCTTCCACTGAAATGCTGTGACGAACATCCATGTCGCAGGAACATTATCTTTTATGTGGCTGTTTTGGCACTCATATGACATTTTGGCTGTGATCAAATAACAACATCAACATGATGAAATTGCAGCTACAATGACAACATCAATATGATAAAATTGCAGCAAAGACATCACATTAACATGATAAAAAGACAACTACAACAACATCAACATCAACATGATAAAATTACAACTACAACAACAACATCAATATCAACATGATACAATTACAACTACAATGACAACGACAACAACATCAACATGATAAAATTACAACTACAACGACGACATAACATCAACATGTTAAAATTACAAGTGCAATGACAACATCAACATCAACAAGAACAAAAGAAACCTGTACATTTGAAATGTGTGTATGCATGATGTTAGAACTGTATGCAAGACATTGTTCCGCCAGTTATTATCAATGACAATGAATAGTGGGTATGCTGCACAATTTTTACTGATAAACTGTGCCTGCCTCGTTCTGTTATTTACTTCAAAACTTGTTTTGCTGACACAACAGCATCTTTGGTGGGGATTGGGGGAAGAAGGGGAAACAGTGTGCCTTGAATTGTTTGAGGTTTTGAATTCAGGTAAGCTGGGCAGATTTTATGCACATGGAGCTGAAGAGTTTTTAATGTTTGATATTTCCTAACCTTGAATTATCCTTTTGTTGTGTTTTTTATATTGTACTTCAAATGAAGTCATTTGATAAGAACTTCATTTGTTATCGTTCTGTTGTATTGTTATATTGTACTTCACATGTATCCTGTGGTAGATGCTTCATTTGAAGTCGTTTTTTTTTTAAAGATGTGGTGCGTCTTACTGGTTCCAATTCTCCTTGTTTTCTTTAACCCAGCCTTTCTCTCTTCTCTATGTCTCTCATCTCTCTTTCTTTTCTCTCTCTCACACACACACACAGACACACACACACACACACACACTCACACACGCACACATTCTCCTTCTTCTACACACACACACACACACACACACACACACACACACACACACACACACACACACACACACAAACACATTCTCCTTCTTCTACACACACACACACACACACTCACACTCACACACACACAATCTTTGGTTTATGATCGTTGTGCATTTCATGACAGATTATTCGCTCATACCTTTCCTTCCCCTCCCCTAATACACTTCGCCACTCTTGCTCTCTCCCCTCCCTTTTGTTTCTCTACAACCTAGCCCTTCTCCCTTCTGTCTCTTTTTCTCTGTCTCTTCACACACACACACGCACACACACACACACACACACACACACACACACACACACACACACACACACACACACACACACACACACACACACACACACACACACACACACACACACACACACACACACATACACAGAGACTCGCACACACATGCACACACACACACACACGTGTTTTGGTTTACAAGATCTAGCTCATTTCTTACTGTTTCCCTGTCCACCCTCTCACCTGTCCCTCTCTGTCCTCCTCTGCTCCGTTTCTCTAAACTGTCCCCACTATTCCACTTCTCTTTCACACACTATCATTTTACGTGCTGACTGTGATCGGGTGAATATTTTTGGTGCAGTTTTTGACGTTTGCCGTTTTTTTTTTACACTAAGTCATGTTTGTTGAAAACGTACTTATCTGTTTCATATTTGTATTTCAATCAGCATTACTTTGAACCTTCTTTGTGGTTTTTCAGTATTCTGACTTTCTGAACATGAATAGTTTTTTAACCAAATCATGTTTCAGTTTGTTTTTTTTCTTACTGAACAGTCCCACGTTTGATTATGTCTGCCAAGAAGGGTTTTTCTGTCAGCAAGACTATGCAAAAATGGCTGAATCCATGTTGAGGAAAACTTGGTAGAAGGTGGCACAAGTCAAAGGACAAAGCCATGGCCAGTCAAAGGACAAAGCCATGGCCAGGTCAGAGGACAAAGCCATGGCCAGATCAGAGGGTGAATCCAACAGGCTTGTTGTCAGATTGAGAAGAAGTGTTGGATCACTTTCAACAAAACTGAGTGGGAAAACGGAAGGTAACCTAAGGAAAAACGTATTATATCATGCTGTGGATCTAGACTTGGGGGCCGGATTGCTCAGTGGTAGAGCACCGGACTCGTAATCTTGGTGATCCTGGCATTTTGGGTTTGAATCTCCACCGGGCCGTTTCAGTACAGGAGGATCTTTCCCTCGAAGTTACCATAGGCCCTGACTCCATTTCCCATACAGTCCTTTGAATGAGACTATAAACCAAGGTTCCGTGTGTGATTGCATGCACAACAACATCTTGCACACACGTAAAAACCCTTCACCAACGTTCGGAAAAGAAGGCCAGTTTGGCTGTTGGTATGAATGGCACATTACACATAGCATGCTGCGTGAGAAATGGAAAGAATGAAGGAAGTAAGGAAATTGAGTAGACGATATGAATGATATTGACCAGATGACACGGGAAATGACTGAATGAAATGCCAGTTGGCAGCTCTTCAGTTGGCACTACCAAGGTAGGCAGCCTGTTGTGTAAACGAGTGTAGATTGTAAAGCGCTTAGAGCTTGGTCTCTAGCTGAGGATAGGTGCTATATAATAAGTATTTAGAATAATCATAAAGGATGGGTGGATTCTGTTTGACCTTTGTGGATTTCTGAGCTCCCCCACCCCACCCCCACCCCCAACCCAAGTGCACTTCTGGTTTATGATGTGTCTTGTCTGGCCATGCCTTTAATCTGAAAACCAAAGTCTGTTTAACAGAGTTTATTGTCAAATCAGATGAGCATTTGCCTGTTGAACTGATTACCTGTGATTGTGAACCACTTGTGGGATCAGATTTCTTTTACTGTTTGAAAAAAAACCTGTCCACCCAGCAGTGAATGGGTACTTGATTCGTCAGGGAAGGATAAAGCAGTGGAAGGCAGGGGATGGGCTGCACCTTCCATCTTGCCAGACACAGTGAAGGTCTAACAGTTTACTGTCCCTACAGCCGTTTGGCCATGGGACCTTGACCTTTCTTTAAATGTCCGTTTGGCCATGGGACCTGACTTTTCTTTAAATGCTGTATGTATATGATGATTATGTGCTATGCAGTTCTTTTTTTGTACAAAGCTCATTGCTTGATATGGAAACATGCTGTTTGTGGCAATAAACTTTTTCATGTTGAAATGTGTACATTGATTCTTTTTTTTTTTTGCATTGTTCTCAAAGTACAATTTACATGCCTGTACATTGGTTGTTAGCTTGATGTAGTGCGAGTAACATAACTACATCTACTTATCTGTCTATCTATCTATATATGTCAGATAGTATATATTTCTTATTATATCCTGATAAATTGGATTCATTTTGAAAGCTTTATGGTACTTCTGTCAGTTCAAAAATGCTTAAATGTATGTGTGAAAACTTTAAAAAGAATTCTTCAAAACTCTTCTGTGATCAGTAGTGTGTGTGTGTGTGTGTGTGTGTGCGTGTGCGTGTGTGTGTGCGTGCGTGCGTGCGTGTGTGTATAGGCATACAATCTGAATAATGAATGATCACACTCTCAGAACAAAGGACAATTATGCTACCTGCTATTGTCATGTATAATTTTGTGTGTGCGATTGTGTGGGTGTGCAAGCATGTGATTGTGTGTGCTTGCGATTGTGTGTGTGTGTGTGTGTGTGTGTGTGTGTGTGTGTGTGTGTGTGTGTGTGTGTGTGTGAGAGAGAGAGAGAGAGAGAGAGAGAGAGAATCAGATCTGGAACAAAGAGTTTTCCAAAAAGCAGGAGAAGAGTTAAAGAGCAAGACAGAAAACAACCCCTCAGACTCGATAAGATACTAGTTCCGTTATATTTTAATGAATGGTCAGTTTTTTCAGATTGCATGAAAACATAGTTACTCTCTTTTACTACTTGGTTCATGGATACAGCCTTGTTGATTTTCAGTATATGAAACCACTGATGATCTTTCTCCTTGTATTTGGAGACTTCAGTGCATTTGGGGTCTCCACTTCTGCATGATACTGTGTCCTGGAAAAAATGAAGTAGATATGAAGAGCAGCAACAGGTGTTCACACAGCAATATTACATAGTAGCTTTTCTTGTTGCCTAGTGGATGTGTCAGGACGGTTGCAATTTAAACACTGTCCCCTTTTTATGGGAATTCTGTGCCAGTGATTTTTCTCTTTTCTGTTATTCTTTCTCTCTCTATCATTTTTTCAAACTTTGTTTTCTTTTTCTCTATGTTTTTCTGTGTATGCAGGCTGATACTCCTGCAGACACCCCATGTATAGACAGGCAAGGATTAATCCCATCTACCCAATAAAGGGAGAAGAGTTTTGTGTGTATGGTCATTTATTTTTATCCCGCCATTAAATTAAGGTAGTCATAGTCCAATGTCAGGGAAAACTTCCAACTTTCTTTAATGTCATTCACTGCTTTTCTGCTTTTGTTGCCAACTCACCTGTCTCTGTTGTAGCAAATCGTTACACTTTATTCTTGTTACAGTTTAGAACATGGCAGCCTTTTTTTGGTTGTAATCTGGTTCATAATACATCTGTGATTGAAATCATTGCCCATACAAGCATATGAACACTTGTAAATACACTCACGAAAACTCCACATCAATTTGATACTGAGGTAGAGACTGACAATCTTTGAACTGTTAAATACTTGTACATGTATGCATAAATTGTTCACATACTGATACACAAGATAATTAACATGCAAGGCGTACATAAAGAATGGCATTTCACTCTGAGGGAAGGAACACACACATTTTTGCAATGTGAACAATAATGACGACAAATACAATGATTGTGCTTTTGCATAAATCTGTACTGATGTGAATCTGTCTTGGATAGGTTTCTAGTATGCAAGCGAAAAAAAAAAAGTGGACTATCAGTTTCTGCTTTCTGCTGTCTCTGCCCTACTGTCCCTGGCAGCATATAACCTTACTCTTGTGTAATATATAGTATAAACATGCACCACACATTACATGCAAATATAAACGCTCGTAAATGCATGTGTGCCAGTGTTGCAGATTTCCTTTACGAGGGAGGTAATATGAAATTCTCATTGAATACTTCAAAGGGTTTCTCGTCCACTCAGCCCTCACGGACTTTTCCCTCCATATTGTGATGATCTGCAGCTCTGGCATGCTCTCAGCACCTGCATTCTATATATGACCCCACCCCCCCCCCCCCCCCCCCCCCCCCCCCCCCCCCCCCCAAGCTTTCAGTTTCTTTCAACCACCTAGTGCAGTCTCAGTTCCACCCTGTCCCACTGTTGTGCAGTATATTTTTTGGTCTCTCTTTCAAGGCAAAATGAATGTTATTACTTGTGCTCACTTGGGGCATAGGAAGATAACAGATTTAGCAACAATTACAAACGCAGCATCAGTAACAAGAGCAGTGTCAGAATAAATCAAACCGCTTGGAAAAACATGTCCAAACATTACATCAGTAACAAGAGTAGCATCAAACTTTTGTCTATGTTAAATCTTAAAATGGAAAAAAAAAGAAGAAAAAGAAAGGAAAATACTCCGCCAATAACAAGAATGGTGGTAGACCAAACCATACCACAATAAAGAATCAAACATAAAAACCATACCTCAATATTAAGAGTGGTATCAAAATGAACACCCACATTAGGTAAACACCTTTCATCGATAACTAGAGTGGTATCAAACAAACCACGTAGGTAAACCAATCTAAACAAACATTGATAACAAGCATAGTGTGAGACACAACAATAGATAAACACTATACATCTACATCACAGAACAACAGACAAATCAATCTAAAAAATACATCAGTAACAAGAATGGTGTCAAAACAAACCACTTCACAAATTGTAAACCAATATGAACATGCCTCAATAACAAGTGGTAGACCATCCCGCAATAGATAATCCAAAAAGAACATATATCAGTAACAGAGTGGTATCAAATCAAACCACTCCACAATAGATAAACCATTATAAACATACCTTAACAAGAAGAGTGGTTTTGAAGCAAAGCACACAAGAAAAAAAATTATGATCACAAAGAAGATGGAAAATAAAACAAAATGAACACGACAGAACAATGTATACAAACAACACCCATAGCAAGAGTAGTGTTAAAACACCATGATCATAGAAACAAACATCATACATCAATAGCAAACAACAACAGAAGAACAGACTTGGCAATAAACAACACTCCACAGAAAAAACAATACAAACATTACATCAATCACAGGACTGAAAACAGGATAAATCCAACACAGTACAAAAGCAAAGAGAAACCAGGGAGTGTCACTAAACATTTTATCTCTGTCAACCTTACCAGATTGTGCAGATGGACGACAACGAAGGAAGAGACTACATTTTATGATTGAATTGAGGCCGCAGCTTCCCTTTCCAAATGCTGCAATGAAGACGACAACACAACACTTAGCTTCAGCGCTATGAATGCGCTGTATTATGACAGGGTAAAGATCTGAGTGGAAGGTAAAACACAGATCATATGATGATAATATATGAACGCACGCAAAATGCTGTGACTAAGACAGACTTCTTTGTATTCCACACTGAGCGCACCCATCATTTCATATCAGATCTTGCACGCGTATTTAAGCAAGTACATAGAGTCAAATCGAATCATCCACTCTTAGATGCACCACATGCTTACATGTGCGCACACAAACGCTTACGTGCACACACACACACACACACACACACACACACACACACACACACACACACACACAGCTTTTGTGTACAGATTTTAAACAGAACTGCATGATGTGATGTTTTTTTCTGTTTATAGCCATGTAGGTTAACAAATTGAAAACACAGACCTTTAACAGACTTGTAAATATTTATGAGATAATTTTCTTGTACAGAAACTTTGGGATTTTTTTTCAATATGAAATAAGTTCGTTTTCAACGCTTTTTTTTTTTTTTTTTTGGTTTCCATATTATGGCATTTATGCACTACAGACGTGTACACGACTCAAGCATATTAACAGATGTATGCTTACACACTTACCACAATGGAGTAGGAGATGAATCTGTGAGAATACTCCGGGGGCAAGACTGCAAAAAAGAACAATGCTCTGTTTGAGGCCTGTGCTATGGTACAGATGAAGATTTCAGCTATAACCTGTTCGTGACAACTAATGTTTACTTTTTCACGGTAGAGAAGTCAGCCTTTGTAGTATCATGAATAGGTTGTCTGGTGGAGTAGTCTATTGCCAGTGTGAACAGACATAAAGCAATAAACAAAAAAAAAAAAAAAACCTTCACATTCGACACCTCTCCCCCTTCCTCCGGCTAGACCGCAGGGGAGACATCAGGAAGTCCGTCAGTGTAACTGCATCATCCCCAAGTCTCTGGAAACGCTTGTAATTCCATCTCTCCCTCCCCCCCCCCCCCCCCCCCCCCCCCCTCCTTTGTGTGTGTGTGTGTGTGTGTGTGTGTGTGTTTAACCATTGTCCCTGCCTCTCTTTGGAAGTTTAAGTGTCACTCACTGTATTCGTGCCATTGTGAAACCATTTGCCTTCTTCCTTCTCGAAAGTCTCTCCTTTTTTATTTTGGGGGGGGGAGGGGGAGGAGGGGGGGGGGGGGGGGCAAGGTATAACATGCCAGCTTTTCTGCTGCGATCCAGTGACCACCACAGTGATTGTAAACACTGTCCACAGTGGTCAGTATCCGTCTGTCTTGCTGCTTTTCTTTGCCCATTTTGACCTTCTCATGCAATTTTTCTTTCAAGTATTTTTTTTCTACCTCCCGTCTACAATCTCAGGGCGATGCATTAAGCAGTATGGCTGGCACCTTCAGCTTGGTTTACTTTTATCTGCTCTATGGATGTCCACATTACAGCTGTGAATTTGTGTATATATTTTGTAGATAGTTGTTGGGCGATGTGTTTGCTGTGTGGTGTTACTTATGACAGGACTTTGTTTTCAGTGTAATGATTGTCCTAAAAGGAACATGTGTGGTGGGCCAGGTGCTGCTGCAATCAAACAAACTGGAAGGCTGACGGTTCCTGTCGTTCTTCCTGTCCAGCGCTGTTTGGACCGTGAAGAGAAGTAGATCTCATCCTTGGTAAGGTATGATTGAGAAGTTAAGCACGAATGGATGTGATGGAGACGTAGAAGTCAAGAGATGAACAGGATGTGACAGAGACACAGAAGTAAAAATGAACTGGATGTGACAGAGACACAGAAGTAAAAATGAACTGGATGTGACAGAGACATAGAAGTAAAAATGAGCTGGATATGACAGAGACATCGAAGTGAAGGTGAACTGGATGTAACAGAGACATCGAAGTTAAGGTGAACTGGATGTAACAGAGACATCGAAGTTAAGGTGAACTGGATGTGACAGAGAGACATCGAAGTGAAGGTGAACTGGATGTGACAGAGACATAGAAGTCAAATGTTAATTGAATAGGACAAAGACATAGAGGACACTACAGATGCGACAGTAAGATGTTAGACAATAGAGAAAACTGCAGATGTGACAAACATAAGCTTGCCATTCAGCGATGAAGATTGGTGATAAAAAGAAGTGCAAAAGGCAGAGAAACTTTAGATGTAACAAATTCTATGTAGGATGGAGAAGGCTATACGTATAGGAAACGTAAATGTTAGTCAGTGTCGAAGACTATCGACCTGACAATCGTAGAAAAGTCAATCACTGAAAAGACTGTAAATGTGACAAGCAAGTTAATATTGGTCAACAATACAGATTATACGGGCGATCGATGCACTAAAGTCAGTTGATGAAGGGAGACATTAGATGTAACTTGTAAACAGATATCGGTGAGTGATAAGATTACATGTAGATGTCAGTGAGAGGCTCAGAAACCAGTCAGTGAAACAGACTATAAATGTGACGGAAACATCAATCAATCCTGACCATAGAGACAGAGACACCAGTGTAAGTTAATAATGAAGAGGGTTATAGACATGAATGACACTAGACGTTGGTCACAGTGGAGAAGACAACACAGACAGGGCAATAATACAGAAGTTGGTCAATGATGACTTCTTTACATGTGACAAGCATTCGAATTCAGTCTAGTAGAAATGATGGAGAGGTGACAGACACACTAAAATCATTTAACGATTGAGACTATAGATGCAACAGGTATGCAAAAGACAAAAAAACAACTTGATCAGTGATGGAGATGTAGATATAACAGACATGCGAAAAACAAACGAGTGTTGAACATTACAGGTCTGAACAGCATACAGAAGACAGTCCATGATGCAGATTATAGGCATGATAGATACGTGACAGACAATTATGAAGACTATAGATATGACAGACATTCTGAAGTCAATGCAGAAAGAAGACTATAGATGTGACGGGTGTACACGGCTTAGTCAAAGGAAAAGACTACAGATGTGACAGAGAATGAAGCAGACTATAGTCTAGATGTGACAGGCGCACAGTCAGTCCATGGAGAAGATTGCAGAGTTACGTCCTACAGGAACCGTGAAAGAAGAGGATGATAGCTGAGACAAACATATGACAATAATCCTCACAAACTGGATGCTGAGACAAACATAAAAAGAATCATCACAATTTGGTAGTTAAGACAAAACATATAAAAAATAAGTTCCACAATTGAGTGACTTCAGGTGGGCATTAATTAAAGCAAGTGCACGAAAGCAGTTACTAGGTCACCAGTTGAATGGAACAGACAGCTTATGATACAGGCGCGATGCGCTTTGACCTTTTGGTCCGCTTCTGTCAAAACGTTCATATTATAATGCATAAACACACACACACACACACACACACACACACACACACACACACACTGACACACGCGCGCGCGCACAAGGAAAAAAAAAAAACAGAAACGGGAACAGAAAAATCAGATGTGACAGATGTGCAGTAGGCAATCACTGATGAGGTCTACAGACCTTGATGTTCAGCACAGTCCCTCTGTGACCCCACGATCAAGGGGCAAGAGGCACTAGAGAACCTAACCTGAACCGACTGGAGCTCTACTCACGGTCCAGGTACTTTGAAGAGTTGGATGTATCCCAGCTTGTTGAGGAGGAGCATCAGGTGCTCGGTCTCTGCCGCTGTCAGCATCTCAAACGTCAGCACTCGTGTCTCAGGGCTGAACTCCTGTTACAGCACGCACGCACGCGCACGCACGCACGCACGCACGCGCACACACACACACACACACACACACACACACACACACACACACACACACACACACACTATTAAAGAACCGAAGGCAAATCCAGCGTATACACACCATGCAACTGGGTTCTTCTCCGACGCTTTTCTTTAACATCCGAATTGCCGATGGGTTATCTCCAGCATTGTCCAGTTTCCTTCAACAGACCTCGACGTGGAAGCTCTCTTAGTCACTGATCCTACGGACTGTCCTGAGCCTGTAACAAGGGATGGAGATCCGCACCATTATTTTTATTTTTTTATTTTTTTTTAGATATCTTGCTGACAAGAACAGAAGACTCCAAACAAGACCTTACTCCACATAAGCTTCAGTAGTCGTGAAGCTGATCGAGTCAGGAGCTTGGGGACTGTCAGTTTGTGGGTTCGAGTCCCATTAGGTGGATCTATATGTTGGATTTTCTGGCCCCCATTCTGTTCCTAATCAGTGTTATAATTTGCTGTGACCTAAAATGGTAAGATTAGAGAAAGCGTGAGATTCATCGCTTATCTGAGATTGTTGTTCGGATTTTCTGACCAACACTGTAGATGTCTCTCTCCAAGGCCTAGGAATGCATGTCTTTCATTTCATGTACTGTAACTCAGCTGCGATATCACACACACACACACACACACACACACACACACACACACACACACAGAGAGAGAGAGAGAGAGAGAGAGAGAGAGAGAGAGAGAGAGAGAGAGAGAGAGAACAAGTAAACATAAAAAAATACAAAGTAATGCCATTTCCAAAGGAGACATGACATACCAAAGTAGAAGCAAACTAAATTACCTGATAACCAATAGGACTATGTAATACACTTCGTCCAATATCATATACATGTAAATCCTTGTTATACAAATGATTAGAAACCAGTTTCATTCAAGGCCGCAGTTGCAGTTTACATACTTCGAACTTCAGTTCCCCGTGCATTGAACCTCATTCTACGGAATGAACTCTCAACACGAATATTTACTTTTCCACGCACTGAGTCTCATTCCTTGAATAAACTTGCAAAATGTATCGGATCTAAAAAAGAAAATACGAATTCAAAAGATCAAACTGTGACTAGTTTTTAAAAAAAAATCTGAATACACTTTTCTTTGAAATATACGACACATTTGGGTTTAAACAAATTTCATTTGTTCGAGAACAATTTTGCAGCAATATTCATCAAATCGTGGAGTACAACAAGCACAGGCTTATAAACCGTACTACGACACATTTCACTGGAAGACAAAGGTAATCATAACACTATTGAATGACCGGAGTTTCTGGCACCTCGTCTGGCATTTTCATCTGCCATTTCATTTGTGACTGCTCCACAATGAGAGGAGATATTTACACTACTTGATCACTTTCTAATGAGACAATGGACGAGATGCTTTATCACCAAAATATTATTTATGCTCTACGTTCCACTCATTGCTAATAGCACATAATTATGTTCTTGAGTCGACGCGAAACATAATAGTACAGATAGTAAATTTATGGCATGACGCGGTGCGTCTTGACACCGACGTATGAATTAGGAAAGGAAGCATGGAGCACGCCGAGTCTTTTCAGGTAGTCTCAGACCAGAATGGGACTGCACCGTATCATCTTCCTCACATCTCTACGTCTGAAGCCTTTTACACTGTGTTATCAGGGTGGCCTCGGTTCTCATTTTCTCTTCACGTGCCCTCTGCGAGTTCGTGTCGAAGTGGCTGGCACTGGCAAAATCATGAGGGCAGTCCCTTGATGGAGGTGGTGGTCCCCTGTTGAGTGAGACGTTCACTCACGCTGGCTCCCTGACCTAGCAGTCATCTAGCACCAGCAGGGAGTTTGGTAGGTCGTGTCCTGTAGACGTTGCATCAAAACAGTCACCACTGAATGATATTATAGAGACTCAGCGGCAGAATAGCGTTCCCTCTTGTGAGTTGCCTTACAACGATCTGTCATTGATTACTCGATCCCTGTAGGTCTGCGTCAGGACATTTCTGGGTGTAGCTATGTACGGGGCGAGCCGGGGTAAGCGTATGGAGGTAGTGCCACTGTTCAGCATGGGCAAGGTACATCACTTCTCCCTCCCCTCTCCCTCCGCCCTTCCAAACCCAGTGCTACTCCAGGGTTCTCTGCCCATGGACGAGTCAGAGGAAAGAAGAAACCACAAGTGGTGGAACTGACCCTGAAGAAAGGCTCTGTCTCCAGCTCCTTGATGAGACCAATGAAGGTGCCAGACTGGGGCTGGTCTGCAGGTGGAGCACTCAGGACTCCGGCCAGGGTGGCGGCGAGCAGGACAACGAAACGCATGTTGACTGGTCAGTCAGGGTACCTGAAACAGGTGGGACACTTCGTGTGTGTTGTTTGAATGGTCACGGTCAATGGTACCTGAAACAGGTGGACACACCGTGTGTGTGTTTGAATGGTCATGGTCAATGGTAAAGAACCAAGAACAGAATAATTAACAGAGGACAGAGGAGAAGAAGAGGCTGAAGTTGTCCGTAGCAGACCATCCTTTGCCAGCTTATAAACTGTGGACTATGGTGGTGGTCAAAGTAAAGACTGTCAGTAAAATAATCTGGAACAGGTGAACAAACGGCATTGTTTAAGTTATGGTCTATAGTCCACGACCGAAAACAGAACATGCAAACCAAGAAGGCTGAGATGACTGAGACAAGACTTTCGGAAGAGCGGGAAAAGTTAGATTCATCGTTTGCGTTTGTACGAGTAATAATTTCAAGTCAGTTAATAAGAACAGATAGTGTGATCAAGAAGACGAAGCGCGTTATTCGTCAAGGCTTTTGAAACAAGAAACAGCATCGTTTCCACAAGTATAATTCACGGTTTATGGTAAAATACCAAAACTTCATTAAACAGGACAAAGATTGTCAAGGCATCTGAAACAGCTAAACAAACATCATCTGCTTCACATGAGGGCCTCTGATTTGCTTCTAAGACAAAAATGACAAAATTAAGGTATTTGAAACAGGTAAACAGGGCTATAGAAATGTTAAACTTTGTTCACTCGCCAGCCGGGCTGGTGGCATTAAATTTCACCAGCCCACCGACGTTTTCATCAGCAAATATTTGAAAGCTATCTGGCTCTAATCTCTCCCCACCCCCTCCCATGGCCTTTCCTTGCATTGTTTTGAAAATACGCAGCTCAGACCGTCAGTTCCCTTAGTTGTCAATGATGGATGTAATATCTGTGCTTTTGACGTTGTCCCGTTTCATCACATCTCTCCTCCTCCCTCCAATACCCCTCCCTCTCACATTCCCTTTCTTTGAATGTCTGGTCAGTCATTTTCATAGTGACTGAAGACTTGTTCACCCGTGCGTAAAGATTAAAAAAAAACCTGTTATTAATAATCCATGTATTTCCCTTTTTTTGTCTGTTTGTTCTTGTTCTTTGTTTTTGTTGTTCGTGTCTGCCTGGAGTAGACCAGCTAGCCGACGTTCGTTACCTTCGTGTCCGTTACGCCCATTTGGTGGCTCCTTATCTCAACATTAATCTCGCTGCTCTGAATCGTCAGGCGTGGCTAATACAACAGACTAGGCCCCAAATATTGTATATTAATTAACCGATTCCACATTCCAGAACAAAATATGTCCCCACATTCCAGAACAAAATATGTCCCTTTCTCATTAGGAAAAAAAATCCCTCGGAAAAGCTGGCCAATTTCCGTCTAAATAAAAAGGGCAGTTGTTACTACCTTACCTCTACTGTAACCCCCGAAGTTGCTTGTTAAACAATGTTTTTTGTATTCACAAAGTTTTTCCATCCCATTAACTAATGCAATAATCGAATTTAATCAAACTGGCGTGTGGCACATGAACAGATGAGTCTGACCCCAACATAAATCATGAGCAGTGCAACATATTTCATGTGTTGCCATGATCTTGTAAATACATGTGGCTTCTACTCTATCTTTTGGCTTGAAAGCTATACTCTCTCTTTTGGCTTGAAAACTACTCTCTTTCGGCTTGAAACTACTCTCTCTCTCTCTCTCTCTCTCTCTCTCTCTCTCTCTCTCTCTCTCTTGGCTTGAAAACTAGTTTTCTTTTGGCTTGAAAAGTACTCTCTCTTTTGCCTTGAAAACTACTCTCTCTTTTGGCTTGAAAACTAGTCATTTGCTGTTCAACATCGTGGCAGAAAGCACTTCTTAAGGGCTGGCGAGAGTTGACCATAATCTGATGCCAATCATTCGCTTAGTATCCTGCTTATCTTCACGGCTTTACTGATTGGTCAACAGTCACTTGCTGACGCTCATGTCCATATGTGTAGACTATTCTTCGACCTCAGTATCCATCTGTCTGTGCGCTTGTCTACACATTTATTTGAATAAAGTCTATGCTAGTCTACCACGTGGAAGCTGTGGATCTCTTCCAGTTACAAACAGCAGCCCCCACCTCCTGCAAATCATGGAAAATGTCTTCTTTCCTATTGCTATATTTACTTCTGTTTTTTCTTCTGTGGAATGGATCCTTGTCGTTCATCGTCTGCAATACCACCACGTTTTATTTCGCGTGTGCTTCCCTTAAATAGTGGCTATTTCACCTACAGATGTTTCCCAGCAATATTGCTTATTTCGCCTACGTAAGTTTTCCAGCAATATTGCCCATTTTACCTGCGTATGTTTCTCAGCAATATTGCCTATTTCACCCACCTATGTTTTCCCAGCAATATTGCCAATTGTATCTACATCTGTTTCCCAGCAATATTTGTCTATTTCACCTACATGAAGTTTTCCAGCAATACTGCCTATTTCACCTACATGAAGTTTTCCAGCAATATTGTCTACTTCACCTACATGAAGTTTTCCAGCAATATTGTCTATTTCACCTACATGAAGTTTTCCAGCAATATTGCCTGTTTCACCTACATGAAGTTTTCCAGCAATACTGCCTGTTTCACCTACATGAAGTTTTCCAGCAATACTGCCTGTTTTCACCTACATGAAGTTTTCCAGCAATATTGTCTGTTTCACCTACATGACATGAAGTTTTCCAGCAATATTGCCTGTTTCACCTACACGAAGTTTTCCAGCAATATTGCCTGTTTCACCTACACGAAGTTTTCCAGCAATATTGCCTGTTTCACCTACACGAGGTTTTCCAGCAATATTGCCTGTTTCACCTACACGAAGTTTTCCCAGCAATATTGCCTGTTTCACCTACACGAGGTTTTCCAGCAATATTGCCTGTTTCACCTACACGAAGTTTTCCAGCAATATTGCCTGTTTCACCTACACGAGGTTTTCCAGCAATATTGCCTGTTTCACCTACACGAAGTTTTCCAACAATATTGCCTGTTTCACCTACATGAAGTTTTCCAGCAATATTGCCTGTTTCACCTACACGAAGTTTTTTCCAACAATATTGCCTGTTTCACCTACATGAAGTTTTCCAGCAATATTGCCTGTTTCACCTACATGAAGTTTTTCCAGCAATATTGCCTGTTTCACCTACATGAAGTTTTCCAACAATACTGCCTGTTTCACCTACATGAAGTTTTCCAACAATATTGCCTATTTTACCTACATGAAGTTTTCCAGCAATATTGCCTGTTTCACCTACATGAAGTTTTCCAATAATACTGCCTATTTCACCTACATGAAGTTTTCCAGCAATATTGCCTGTTTCACCTACATGAAGTTTTCCAGCAATATTGCCTGTTTCACCTACATGAAGTTTTCCAGCAATATTGCCTGTTTTCACCCACATGAAGTTTTCCAACAATATTGCCTATTTCACCTACATGAAGTTTTCCAGCAATACTGCCTATTTCACCTACATGTTTCCCAGCAAATCTGGTCATTTTATCGGCATGTTTCCTGGCTATAGACTTTCCAGTCATTTCACCCGTATAGTTTCCATGCAAGATCGGAACCTTCCCACTATAGTGGCTTATTTCGCTTGTCTATATTTCCCATCGACACAAGTCCTTTCAGCTGTGTGTGTTTGCGAATTGTTGGCCGTTGTTGTATTTCATACGGCATCGAGATCGTTATCGTCGAAAGCTATGTGTGACAATATCGCACTAATCGTTGGCGCTGCCATGGTGTTTTTGCAGCCAAACAGCAAAGTGTACCACAGCCAATGGACAGCATGTCAAGGCTCCACTGCCAGCATTTTTTTAAAAATTAAGGTACACAAGGCTTGTTTGCTGGATTGGCAACGGTTTAAAATACTTTTGGCGAAGATTGAGTCAATACACTGGAGGTATTAATTGAAGCTTTTCGTTTTCTTGTTTTTTGTTTTTTTGTTTGTTTGTTATTTTTGTTTGTTTGCAAGAGAATCAACATTCGAGACAAAAGAAAAATCACAGCAATGAACATCTGTGGTGTTCTTTCTCTTGCAAATTTACACGAATACAACGACTCGCTCAACAGACACGCGATAGGAGAGTTAAGGAAAATCAGTCCCCGAACACTCACCTGTCCAAAGCAAAAAACAAGGAGTGGAGGCCTACACGGCTGGTTGGTGGCAGTGGTGTTTGGAAGAACGGCTCTCTCTGGGGAGCGACTTTATATATCGCACTCCAGCCTCTGAAGGTCGACTCGCACCTTTGATCGTCTTGGGTAGGACCGACCTTATCACCTCCCCCTTTCAGGCCCTGACCCCCCCCTGGCATGATAGTCCCCCTCGCTGCCTGGAAACGGTTGAGGCGTTGGGCGGGCGGCCTTGATAAACGACACGACTGCACCCCCCTGCCCCCTCCACTGACCATTCTTCTGCAAAGGCCGTCTTGATCCGCTTCTTTGTGGCCTGGGAACTCTCCTGTCTCGCCGGCCGCTTTAAAATTAGAAAAAGGTGTGTCCGAATTGGGATGGGCAGACGACAGTTCCGTTCCCTGACTGAGCCAGACCGGAAATTTATGTGCAGCCTACACCCAGAGTTACCAAGTGCCTTGTGAGTGTTGTGGGTGGATCAGAAGCGATAGTCAAAGTATCCACGGACGCTGCAGTTTCACATTGTGATTTAAGGAGAGTACAATCAGTACACTCTCCTACGAAGAAACACACTAAACACAATCGAATTAAAAGAAAAAATCGATGCATAAATCTCTGAATCTTGCTCTACTCATATTTTGTGTCCCCGATATTATCAGTCTAATCATTAAATTCTGTAAAGAGTGACTGCACACTGGTAGACTTTATGTGTTGAGGTCACGCACCTGTCGCGCCCTGTGAACATGAAGACGCAGCCAATGAGACGGAAAACGCATCGCAACCAGAAATTCGTTCCTTCTGCTTCGTTGACAACAGAACAAGGCGATCACATCTTTTCTGTTTTAAAACCATGCTTGATATTTCTGTCCCTCAAAAAAACGGTGAAAGGTAGGCAAGATTATCAGTGTTAACAAACTGGCGCACATTTGTCTTCTGCCCTCTCCTCCATCCTCCCACTCCCCACCTCCTACTCTTACTCACTCCTGTACCCACCCGTCCCACTTCCCACCCATTTGATTCTCTGGAGGTGTGAAAGAATGGTCATGGTATTAACAAAAAACAGGATGAAATGAAATACAAAAGCCGATAGGCCTTATGACTATGTCATGCATGCCAGATGCTTTCAGACGGACAAACGTCAAACAGTGTTAACAATCTCTTCGGTTTATTGATAACACTAGAACTTGTCATTCTGGCTTCAAAAACTGTTCAAGTAAATGTTTATAACATGGTAGATGCCAGAGCAAAACAGACCAACGGACAATCTCCAAACAACAGCAAAAAACAACTTCAGACTCCTGTAAGGGAAGATACAGAAACAAACAAACATGTTGCTGATCAACAAGCGTGGAAAACATGCCGTGGGAATGCCTGAGGATCCGC
>JADBJO010010207.1:70000-74931 GCA_016801955.1 Conus betulinus
CTGAAGTCTGACTATTTCATCTGTGATCTGAAGTTTGACTATTTCATCTGTGATCTGAAGTTTGACTATTTCATCTGTGCATCTGAAGTTTGACTATTTCATTTCTGCATAACTATATTTGAAAACATTCACTATCTTGCCACGTAGTAGGCCAGTAGATTTCTTCTTCTTCTTCTTCTTCTCCATGGAGAGTCACTGGAGTAACACATTGAAAAACAGTTCCACCGGTTCCTGTTCTTGTTCCTGTTATCAGCCCATCGTTTCTTTTCTTTTTTCTTGTCTCTCCTCCCCCCCCCCCCCCCCCCCCCCCCCCTCCCCCCCCCATTGTTACATGGCCATACTGCCAACGTAGTGTTCTTTTTTTAACTGATGTCAGTAGATCTTCATACGGCCCGATGTGGGTTTTTGATGGTTAAACGCACTTGCTCGTTGGGTGACATGTTCAGTTTATCTGTTGTTTCGTATCTTGCGGTAACTTCTCATTTCCATGGCATAGATTCTTCTTTGCAGATGTGGGAGTCTGTGTCTGGAGTACATATAGAAACACAGAATATACCGGTGCACGCAGGAGCCCGGTCCTGTGTTCCATGGAGACGTTACTGTCCTTCCACAGGATGTAGTCTGGACGGTGCTCATGTCGTCTATGTTGCCGTTGAGAGGATTTCTGGTAGACGGTGCTCATGTCGTCTTTGCTGCCGTTGAGAGGATTTCTGGTGGACGGTGTTGCTGTTGTCTTTGCTGCCGTTTGAGAGGATTTCTGGTGGACGGTGCTGATGTCGTCTATGCTGCCGTTGAGAGGATTTCTGGTGGACGGTGTTGATGTTGTCTTTGCTGCCGTTGAGAGGATTTCTGGTGGACGGTGTGATGTTGTCCTTTGCTGCCGTTGAGAGGATTTCTGGTGGACGGTGCTGATGTTGTCTTTGCTGCCGTTGAGAGGATTTTCTGGTTTGTGTCCCTCGCTGATAATGGTGGATCCCAGGTGAGTGACCTGTTGAACAGTTTCGAGCCCCTGACCATGGCCAGTTATTGTCAGTACTGATGGTGGTGCTGTGGCTGGCCAGCAACTTGGTTTTGCTGTTTTGCTTGCCCTATCTTGTTGACGTTTCATCGAATCCAACAGTCTGGCGAGTTCTGGGTCACTGTCCGCCAGGCCGTCGATGCCATCTGCAAATGCAAGGTTCCCCATGTTTCTGCCCTCCGTGCTGACTGTTTTAACATGATGCAAGGTTCCCCATGTTTCTGCCCTCCGTGCTGACTGTGTTAACATGATGCAAGATTCCCGATGTGTTTCTGCCCTCCGTGCTGACTGTGTTAACATGATGCAAGATTCCCCATGTTTCTGCCCTCCATGCTGACTGTGTTAACATGATGCAAGGTTCCCGATGTTTCTGCCCTCAGTGCTGACTGTGTTAACATGATGCAAGGTTCCCCATGTTTCTGCCCTCCGTGCTGACTGTGTTAACATGATGCAAGATTCCCGATGTTTCTGCCCTCCGTGCTGACTGTGTTAACATGATGCAAGGTTCCCCATGTTTCTGCCCTCCGTGCTGACTGTGTTAACATGATGCAAGGTTTCCCATGTTTCTGCCCTCAGTGCTGACTATGTTAACATGATGCAAGGTTCCCCCATGTTTCCCCATGTTTCTTCCCTCCGTGCTGACTGTGTTAACATGATGCAAGGTTCCCGATGTTTCTGCCCTCAGTGCTGACTGTGTTAACATGATGCAAGGTTCCCCATGTTTCTGCCCTTTAATGCTGACTGTGTCCTTAATGCTGACTGTGTTAACATGATGCAAGGTTCCCCATGTTTCTGCCCTCAGTGCTGACTATGTTAACATGATGCAAGGTTCCCCATGTTTCTTCCCTCCGTGCTGACTGTGTTTAACATGATGCAAGGTTCCCCATGTTTCTCTCCTCCGTGCTGACTATGTTAACATGATGCAAGGTTCCCCATGTTTTTCTGCCCTCCGTGCTGACTGTGTTAACATGATGCAAGGTTCCCCATGTTTCTGCCCTCAGTGCTGACTATGTTAACATGATGCAAGGTTCCCCATGTTTCTCATCCGGGCTGACTATGTTAATATGATGCAAGGTTCCCCATGTTTCTCTCCTCCGTGCTGACTGTGTTAACATGATGCAAGGGTTCCCCATGTTTCTCCCTCTCGTGCTGACTGTGTTAACATGATGCAAGGTTCCCCATGTTTCTGCCCTCAGTGCTGACTGTGTTAACATGATGCAAGGTCCCCATGTTTTCTGCCCTCAGTGCTGACTGTGTTAACATGATGCAAGGTTCCCCATGTTTCTTCCCTCAGTGCTGACTATGTTAACATGATGCAAGGTTCCCCATGTTTCTTCCCTCAGTGCTGACTGTGTTAACATGATGCAAGGTTCTCGATGTTTCTTCCCTCAGTGCTGACTGTGTTAACATGATACAAGGTTTCTCGATGTTTCTGCCCTCAGTGCTGACTGTGTTAACATGATGCAAGGTTTCCCCATGTTTCTTCCCTCAGTGCTGACTGTGTTAACATGATGCAAGATTCCCCATGTTTCTGCCCTCAGTGCTGACTGTGTTAACATGATACAAGGTTCTCGATGTTTCTGCCCTCAGTGCTGACTGTGTTAACATGATGCAAGATTTCCCCATGTTTCTCTCCTCCGTGCTGACTGTGTTAACATGATACAAGGTTCTCGATGTTTCTGCCCTCAGTGCTGACTGTGTTAACATGATGCAAGATTCCCCATGTTTCTCTCCTCCGTGCTGACTGTGTTAACATGATACAAGGTTCCCGATGCTTCTGCCCTCAGTACTGACTGTGTTAACGTGATCACCAAGGGAATCGGTCATTATGCTCTCCAGGTGTACGTAGAAAAGTGTGGAAGGCAGAAGGCAACCCTCTAGCAAAATCCAATGGAAATATGGAACAATTCTCTAACAGCACCCAGTATGAGCATCGCTCTAGTCGCTTTAAAGAATAGTGTTGATGATGTTGATTAGATTTTGCCCCATGTTAAGTTTCTTCGATGTAGCATATAACGCCTCCTGTCAAAGTCTTTCGAATACCTTTCTGAAGCGATTGAAGACATAGTAGTACTCTCTCTGGTTTAGGGAGATATTCTTCGCACAGTTTCGAATACCTTTCTGAAGCCGATGAAGACATAATAGTATTCCCTCTGGTTTAGGAATGTTCTTTGCACAGTGTATGCGGATTGAAGATGCGTTTGATGGTACTTTTGCATTTGCGGAACCCAGCCTGTTTTGTCAGCAGTAACAGTGTCTGTGAGGCTATGGCTTATTAACAATTTTGAGCGTCACTATGCTGGTATGGCTGATCAAGCCAACAGTGCGGTAGTTCTAGCGGTGTTAATTTTTTTTGTTTTTGTTTGAAGGGGTAACGATTAATAATTGGGTCCATGATATGGGCTACTCCCTAGTGTACCATGCTTCAAAGAGTTCTGGAAGGAGCAGTTGGAATGTCAGTTACTACCTCTTCGCCATGTTTCAAAGAGTTCTGGAAGGATGTTTTCGATGCCTGCAGCCCTCCCACATTTCAGGGATTTCACTGCAGCTACGGGTTCTTCACAACCGTCAGCACACTCGGATCTCCTTTGCTCTTTAAGTCGCAGAATTCAGCGCAGTATTCAGTCTACCTTTTCATATGTTTTTTTCTTCCCAGTGTTGGATATATGCCATCTTTGTCATGAACGGTTTGCGACTCTCTTTTGCTTATGCTGTGGCAAGTCTTTCACAATCTTACAAAAATTGTGAAGGATGGAGGCAAAATGTCTTTATTTTCGTTGTATTTAGCTGTGTATTAGTCTCTTTTGAGGAGTCTCAACGGCCTGTTCAGTTTACTTGTAAGAGAGAAACAGAAAAGGAAACAGCTGATTTTCAACTTGAAGAAGGAAAATACCGTAATCTAACGAAAAACGCTTCTGAAGGCTCTATGTTTCATTTCAGGCCTCTTCAGCAAAGGTACGGTGTGTGTAATGGCACCAAAGCAAGTGATTGCATTTTTTATATGGGAGAACTTTTCAGACTTTTCTATCCTGGGTTGTCTTCTTCCCAGACAGACTTCAACACACACAAGAAGCAGGTCCCCAACATGTGTCACTGTATTCCCTTCTTCAAATATGCGTGAGAGAATTAGATAGTTTTCTGACTCATCCTCAACCGAAACTAAATGCTCAAACCTTCAGAGTGGATTCAACAGATGGTGAGAAATTTCGTAGGAGGCTCTGCAGAAGACCATTTTGTACGACTCAAATGTCAGTATATGAATAACATCTTCCTTTTTTTATGGCACATATGAATGTTCTTATTGATGAAGTTTGCAGTCCCGATACTGGGTGTCCACCGAGAGTTTTCAAAAAAACGGGCCGCCATGAGGCCAGCATCAAGCTTTGATGCTAGTGCTTGCCTTGAGCGTGTCAGTTCTGATTGAACACACGCACGATAAATGCGGAGTCGTGGAGCCAGTCAGACTACATGAGCTTCATCTTCTGAAGGAAGAGCTCAACTATACCTCCTCTTAACCCCTCTGAACAGTTCCCATGGATGCATTTGACAGGATGCCACCACATGCACGGGTTTTCGAAACTGAGGTCAGCATGAGAGCATGGTATAAAAAGGATCACAGGTCTCTGAAAATGATCAGCTTGTGTGTCCTGAACGATCAGCTTGTTGTCTGAATGTGATATAGAATTATCATGACACGGCGGACGATGCTAAGGTGTTTCGCTTCGGTCTGACTGTACATATAAGAACTCTGTGTTCTGCTTCCTTTCATAGTTTATCAGGCTCAGGCGTCAACCAGGCCCGAGGGACAGGCACACGTGCAGCCGTGGTAAGGAAAGGTCAGCGGAATTTCAGTTTATAATAACGAAGTTACGCTTAGGAATTCCAGCCAGTGTCTTTCTTCCGCCTGTCCCTA
>JADBJO010010208.1:5000-7500 GCA_016801955.1 Conus betulinus
TTTCTTTTTTTTTTTTTTGTCGGCTCCTTGTCAGTCTAAGCGCGCTCTCTGTGTTTTCCTGGTCCGTTTCTGTTTGCCTGTCTATGTCTGTCTGTCCTTTCTTTTGGCTATGTCTGTCTCTGGTCTCTTTCTGTCTGTCTGTCTCTTGTCTATGTCTGTCACTGGTTTGCTTTTCTTTCTCTGCCTGCCCATTGCGTCTATCTCTGTCTCTCTGGTCTATGTCTGTCTCTGGTCTATGACTGTCTCTGGTCTCTCTGTCTGCCTTTCTGTCTGCCTGTCTATGTCGGTCTGTCTGTCTGTGTCTATCGGTCTCTTTTCTATGTCTGTTTCTTGTCTCCTGCCTTTCTGTCTGTCTGTGTCCTGCCTGTCTCTCTGGACTATGTCTGTCTCTCGTCTTTTTCTTTTCTTGCCTGTCCAAGTATGTCTGTCTGTCTCTTGTCTATGTCGTCTCCTCTGGTTCTCTGTTGTCTGTCCTGCCTGTCATGTCGCTTGTCTGTGTCTCATGTCAATATCTGTCCTTTTTGTCAATATCTTGTCTTTTATCTATTTCTGCCTCTCTGCGTATGTGTGTCTCTTGTCAATGTCTGTCCGTTATCTCTCTTGTCTCTCTATGTCTGTCTGTATGTATGTCCGTCTCTTGTCTGTGTCTGTCTCTTGTCAAATGTCCTGTCTGCCCTCGCCCTCTCTGTGTTTGCTTCTGTCTGCCCATGTCTGCCTTTCTGTTTTTGTCTGTCTGCCTGTCTTATTACCAATGCCTCTCTGTGTATGACTGTCAGCCTCTCTCTCTCTCTTCTCTTGTCTTCTCTGTCTCTGTCCGTCTCTTGTGTCTTTCTAATTGTGTATGTACGTCTGCCTGTCTTTTTTGTCTATGTCTTTGGCCTGTCTCTTGTATGTACTCTGTCTATGCATGCCTGTCTGTCGCTTGTCCGTCTTGTCTCTCTCACTCTCTGCCTGTCTGTCTCTGTCTACCTGTCTCTTGTCTGTCTCTCTATGTCTTCTATGTATAACCTGCCTCTTGTCTGTTTTTTTTTTTTTGTCTACGTCCGTCTGTCTGTCTCTTGTTTGTCTTTCTAAGAGCTTGTCTGTCAGTCTCTTGTCTGTCTGCATGCATGTCTGTCTGCCAGTCTCTAGTCCGCCTATGGATATCTGTCTGTCTGTCTGTCCTGCCTCTTTTCTCTGTCTGTGCATGTAGATCTGTCTGTCTGTCTGTTTATCTGTCTATGTATGGCTGTCTGCTTCCTGTCTCCTGTCTATGTATGGCTGTCTGCTGTCTGCTTGTCTCTTGTCCGTCTCCATACGTAATTCGGTGTGCCTGTCCCTGTCTCTTGTGAGTGTGCCTGTCTCTTGTCTGTTCTGTCTATGTACGGCTGTGTGCCTGTCTCTTGTCTGTTCTGTCTATGTACGGCTGTGTGCCTGTCTCTTGTCTGTTCTGTCTATGTACGGCTGTGTGCCTGTCTCTTGTCTGTTGTCTATCATGGCTGTGTGCCTGTCTCTTGTCTGTTCTGTCTATGTATGGCTGTGTGCCTTTCTCTTTGTCTGTTCTATGTATGGCTGTGTGCCTGGCTCTTGTCTGTTCTATTTATGGTTGTGTGCCTGCCTCTTGTCTATGTATGGCTGTGTGCCTGTCTCTTGTCTATGTGTGCCTGCGTGCCTGTCTCTTGTCTGTTTCTGTCTATGTATGGCTGTGTGCCTGTGTTTCTCTTGTCTGTTCTGTTTAGCCAAGTTGTACATCAGATAAGTCTCTCTTCGTTCTTTGTTTGTACTGTCCTAAATGTTAAATGTGTGGGGGGTTTTGTTGTTGTTTTTGTTGTTTTTTGTTTTGCTTGAAGAAGACCCAAGAGATCGAAATGCATCGTGTCTTGTCCTGTGCTTTGTTTGTCAGTGTCCTTGGCGGCAGCTAACCCCCACTCTTTCTAAAATTTTGCTTCGTTCTCCCTCCGCCATCAGTCGCTCCATTTTGAAACTTTGTTCTGTCTATGTATGGCTGTGTGCCTGTCTCTTGTCTGTTCCGTCTATGTATGTCTGTTTCCTCCTGTTGTCTTCGCTCCGTTTGTTTTTTTTGTCTCTCTACGTATATCTGTCTAACCGTCTCTTGTCTGGTTTTGTCTGTCGATGCAGGTCTGTCTAGCTGTTCCTGTCTGTTTCTTGTCTGCTTATGTATGTCTGTCTATCTGTCTTAATCTTATCTGGGTCTGTCTTTGTCTGTATGTCTACCTGTCACTTCTCTACGTCTATGTTCGACTGTCCGTCCACCTGGCTCTCTCTCTTTGTCCATGTATGTCTGTGTCTAACCGTCTCCTGTTTCTGTCTGCTTATGTATGTAATAAATAATAATAATAATAACAATAATGAATACTGATATAGCGCTTATCCTCGGCTAGAGACCAAGCTGTAAGCGCTTTACAATCCACACTCGTTTACACAACGGGCTGCCTACCTGGGTAGTGCCGACTGAAGAGCTGCCAGCTGGCGCTTCATTCAGTCGTTCCCCGTGTCATCC
>JADBJO010010208.1:10000-15000 GCA_016801955.1 Conus betulinus
AAGAAATAGAAATAGATTCAAAAAAAAATAAAACATAAAAAAAAAAGGTGAACAAAAGAAACAACTTGACTGCGGGTTCAAACCCATCTAGCGATGTCTCGTTTTCCATAGAAACCATGGAAGGACACACCAAAAAGAAAAAAGAAAACAAGAAGAAAACTAAATTAAAGAAAAAAAAATGAAAAGAAAACGAAAAACGAAAAAAAAATTGAGCTAAACAAAAAAAAAGAAAAAAAGAGAGAGAGAGAGAGGAGAGAGAGAGAGAGAGAGAGAGAGAGAGAAAAGAGAGAGAGAGAGAGAGATGAAAAGAAAAGGCAAGAAAGACAGAAAGAAAAAAAAAACAGACAGAAAGATTAAAAAAAAAACGGAAGAAAGAAAGAATAAAAGGTAAGAAGGAAACAGAAAGGGAAGAAAGACAGAAACAAAGAAAAGAAAAGCCAACGAGAGAGAGAAGGCGCCACCGGCAACCTAGGGAAACTTGGGAGCAGCTCTCTCACTCGATGTGCCCTCGCATGGTTTTTTTTTTTTGGCTTCATTTGTCATGTCATGACTCATAAAAACATGAAAAGTTAAAAAAAAAAAAAAAAAAAAAAAAGACAAGAAAGAAAAGAAAAGAAAAAAAAAACTATGAAAAAAAAAACTGCATAAATCAACAGGAAGAACGGATTTTTTTTTTCACTACGGTGAATTCTAAAATTAAATCGTGACATTAAAAAAAAATTCATGAAAAAAGTACATTAATTTTAAGTAAAATCACATCAAATCACACTCATCCCCCCCCCCCCCACCCCCCCCCCCCTACCGAAAGCAGACTAGGAAAGACCAAACCAAAATAAAAGAGAGGCAGTTGAATTTCATTAAAAAAAAAAAAAAATAAATAAAAAAATAGCCCACACACGACTGCGCACGTGCGCAGTCGGCACAGAGTTAAATGCGGTTACCTTTTTTTTTTTCAAACGAAAAAAGAATAGAAAAAACAACAACAACAAAATTCGAGCAAAAAAAAAAAAAAGAAAAGAAAAAAGATATTAAAAGAAAGGAAATAAAGAAAAGAATAAAAGATACGAAAGAAAAGAGACAGCAAGGGAGACAAACAAACGAAGAAAAGGTAACCAGACAGATGGCGCCCATCAGGTAACCTTGGAAACAACTCTCAATGCGACCCTGTTACTGAGATCAGACTACGACAGACCAAACCAAACTAAAAGATTTTTTTTCTTTGGTTTTTTCCTTTTAATGTAATCTCTCTCTCTCTCCTCTCTCTCTCTCTCTCTCTCTCTCTCTCTCTCTCTCTCTCTCTCCCTCTCTCTCTCTCTCTCTCTCTCTCTCTCTCTCTCTCTCTCTCTCACACACACACACACACACACACACACACACACACACACACAACACACACACAGAAAAAAAGTAAAAAAAAAAAAAAAAAAAAAAAAAAAAAAAAAAACCCGAAAGGAAACGAACGGAATAACGAGAAAAGGAAGCCCAAGCCACAAGAAAAAGAAATAAAACGAAAAGAAAGAAAGAATAAAAGGTAAGAAAAAAAAAAAAAGAAGAAAGCCTGGGGGACAGAAACGGACAAAGAAAAGGTAACCAGAGAAAAGGCGCCATCTGGCAACCTGCAAAAACAGCTCTCATTCGATACGCCCCGTCGCAATGCCTTTTGGCTTAATTCGTCATGCCTCTCATAAAGACATGAACAGTCTAAAAAAAAAAAAAAAAAAAAAAAATCATAACTACTACAAAATAGATGACAAACCAGCCGCCGTGGCTAAGTGGTTAGCGTCACGGACTCCAGGCTGGGAGGTCGTGGGTTCAAATCCCATCAGAGTCATGTGGGTTTTTCTGCCCCGACCGGCTCCTACCCAGAGTTGAGTTTGCTACGGGCTCAGTTGGGAAGACTGGGACCACACAGTCGAGTTTCATCCACTTAATGGATGCGTTTCTGAGAGTGTTGCTCAAATTCCTGACCAACACTGCAGGTGCCTGTATCTCTCGGGCCTGGTTGACGCCGGGATATATTATGAAAGGAAACATAGAGTACAGCCCCTGTCATGTAGTCTCAGACCGAAATGGAAATCCGTAGTATCATCTTAATCATCCTCATTCTCATCGATCAGCATAAAAAAAAAAAAGTCTCAAATTCTGTGGCCCTTCATACCCTGCTCTCATGGTGACCTCAATATCGAATTCCTCTCCACGTCTGTGATCTTGGTTTGGTTCCATCGGGATCACCAGTATCGGCGAGTCCATGGGGGCTGTCATTGGACGGACATGGTGGTGCCCTCTGGAGGGAGAGCTCACTCACGCCGGCTCCGCGACTAAGCAATTATTGTCGTCAGTAGGGGGCTTAGAAAGTGGTGTCCTGCGTATGTTAGATCAGAGAACAGGCGCCACTGAACACCGCCGAAGTGACTCGGCAGCAGTGCAGTGTCTCCTCCGGGGGGCCGCCTCTTGACGACTTGACATTGACTGCTCCCTGTGGATTGCGGGTGCCGGGGCTGCGGCGGGCCCAACGGGCTGTGGCTGTGGACGGGGTGTCGGAATAAGCGGCGTGGGGTGCACTGCCTCTGAGGTGGCGCAGAGGTTGGGGCAGCAAAAAAAAAAAATAATAATAACAACATAAATAACTAAGTAAATAAATCAACAGAAATAACGGAATCTTTTCACGACAGTGATTTAAAAACTGAATCTTGACATTTAAAAAAAAAATCTATTTTCAAAATAAAAGTACGTTAAGTTAAATCACATCAAATTACACTCGTTTTTCCCCCCTTTTAACGAAACCAGACTAGGAAAGACCAAACCAAAATAAAAGAGAGGTATATAATAAGGCATGTGAATTTCATCAAAAATAGAACACACACAACTGCGCGCGCGCAGGCGGAACAGAGTTAAATACGGTTACCTTTATTTCCCCCCATGGAATGACATACAAAAACGAAAAAGAAAAACAAGAAGAAAAGAAAATTGAAAAAAAAAGCAAAAAACAAACAAACGTGAAAACGAAAAAAAAAGACAGAAATCAAACGAAAAGAAAGAAAGAATAAAGGGTAAGAAGGGAAAATAAAACAAGGGAGACAAACGAACAAAGAAAAGGTAAC
This sequence comes from Conus betulinus, assembly GCA_016801955.1. NCBI lineage: Eukaryota > Metazoa > Mollusca > Gastropoda > Neogastropoda > Conidae > Conus > Conus betulinus. The sequence continues at coordinate 13,102 of JADBJO010010208.1, forward strand.
CAGAGAGAAGGCGCCATCAGGTAACCATAGAAACAGATCTCACTCATTGCGCCCGTCATAATGCCTTTTGACTTCAGTTTCCTTGGCTGTCATAAAGACATGCACAGTTTAAAAAAAAAATAAAATAAAAAAAACATAAGAATTAAGAGAAGACAGGAGTCTTTTTCACAATGAATTGAAAATTGAATCATGACATCCAAAAAATTAATTGAAAAAAAAAAAAAAAAAAAAACTCACTGCACATTAAACAAAATCACATTAAATTATACTCGCTTTCCTCCTATTACCAAAAGCATACTAGGAAAGGCAAAACCAAACTACAAGAGACGCATGTAAGGCAGGTGAATGTCATCATAGCATAAACAGAACGCACACGACTGCGCGCGCGCGCGCCGGTGGAACTTACAAATACTTTTACACAAGATAACATTCCACTATGCAAATGTTCGGCCACATTGCCTTTTTCAAGAGAAAAAAAAATTACAACTACGTGATGTCCATCTTTGGCAACTCTTCAGTTGTATTGTTTTCTTTTTTTTTTTCCAGTTGCCAGCGATGGATATTACGTAGTTGTATTTTTTTTTTTCAGTGCCAAAGATGGACATCACGTAGATGTATTGTTTTTGTTTTTCGTGTTTTTTTGTTTTTTTTTTTTTTATTTATTTTTTTTTTTTCTTGAAAAAGGGCCACGTGGCCGAAAATGTGCAGAGAGGAATTGTGATCTTGTGTACTGTTTTCTTCCCTTTGGAGGGCTATTGCTTTTGTTGTAAATACATTTTTTTTTTCTTTTAATGGAATGACATACACACAAAAAAAAAACAAGAAAACGAGAATAAAAGCAAGCAGAAGACCACACACACACACACACACCACACACACACACACACACACACAAAACGTAACAAAAAAGCAGAAACAACAACAAAAAAGACTGAAGAAAAGAAAAAAAAAAAAAAAAAAGGAAGAAGAAAAAAAAAAAATAAAGCCAGGGAGACAAGCGAACAAAGGAAAGGTAACCAGAGAGAAGGCGCCAACAGGCAACCTTGGAAACAGCTCTCTCACCCGGATGTGCCCGTCGCAATGCCTTTTAGCTTAATTCTTCATGACTGTCGTAAAGACATTACAGAAAGAAAAATTGAAAAGTAAAAAAAAAAAAAAATCAACAGGAAGAACGGAATCTTTTTTCACAACGGTGATTTAAAAAAATTGAATCTTGATATTTCAAACATTAAATAAAAAAAAAACAGTACGTTAAGTTATATCGCATTACATAATACTCATTCACCTCCCCCCCCCCCCCCCCCTTTTTTTTTTTTTTTTTTTTTTTTTTTTGGTTTTTAACCAAAACCAGATTAAGAAAGACCAAACCAAAATAAAAGGGATGTATATAAGGCATGTATGTGAATTTCACTAAAAAATAGAACACACATGATTGCGCACGCGCAGGCAAAACAACAGTTAAACAGTTTTTCTTTTTCCTTTTGATTTTCACAGATCACAAAAATACAAATGAAGACGTACAGCTAATACTAATTTCAAAATAATGAACCAAAAAGAAGCCAAACTTTCGGGAAAAAAATTAAAGCGAAATGGTTTTAAAGAAACTCAAATGGAGCAAAGACGCAAAAAGGAATGAAGAAAAGAAAAAGAAAGGAGAAACACAGACAGGCAGAAGAAAGAAGAAAAAAAAAAACACCCACCTCTCCTCCAGACAAAAGAAAGAAAGGAAGGAAGAAAAGAAAAGGAAAGGAAGAAAGACAGAAGAAGAAAGAAAGAAAAAACACCCACCTCTCCACCAGACAAAGAAAGACAGGGAGGAAGAAAAAGAAAAAGAAAGGAAGAAAGACGGACAGACAGAAGAAAGACAGAAGAAACACCCAACCTCTCCTCCAGACAAAG
>JADBJO010010208.1:47500-50000 GCA_016801955.1 Conus betulinus
CAACACCACACACTCTCTCTCCTCCTCACCAACATACCCCACACTCGCTCTCTCTCTCTCCTTCCTCACCACCACAACACACATCGCTCTCTCTCTCTCTCACACCACCACATACACACACTCCACTCTCACCTCCTCCTCCTTCATATCTCGTCTCCATCGCATCTCTCTCATCTCTCTTCGTCTCACACTTCACTCACACACACACAGACACTCTTTCTCATCTCTCACACACACACCACACAAACACTCTCTCTCACATTTCCCACTTAACAACCACACACATCCCACACTCTCTCTCTCTCCTCTCTCCTCTCTCTCTCTCCTCTCACACACACACACGCACACACCAACAATCTCTCTCTCTCTCACACACTCGTCACAAACACTCTCTCTCTCACACACAACACAACACACACACTCTCTCTCTCTCTCTCTCCACACACACCACACCACACACATCTCTCTCTCTCCTCTCTCTCTCTCTCTCTCTCTCTCACACACACACACAACACACCACACTCTCTCTCTCTCCGCTCTCTCTCTCTCTCTCTCACACACACGTCCACAACTCATCTCTCTCTCTCTCTCTCTCACACCACACCACACAAACACCGCTCTCCGCTCTCTCTCTCGTTCTCTCTCACACACACTCAACCACACACACTCTCTCTCTCGTCTCTGTCTCCTCTCACACTCACCCACACACACTCCACTCTCCTCTCTCTCTCCCCTCCCTCTCTCTCTCTCTCTCTTCTCATCTCTCTCACACAACACACACACATCTCTCTCTCTCACACACACACACTCTCTCCTCTCTCACACACACTCTCTCTCTCCTCTCTCTCTCTCCCTCCTCTCCACCCTCACACCAACACACAATCTCTCCTCTCTCTCTCTCTCTCTACTCTCTCTCCTACCTCTCCCCCTCTCCATCACACACCAACACACACCATCACCAACTCTCCACACCACACTCTCACTCTCTCAATCTCTTCTCCTCTCTCTTCATCTCTCACACACACACACACACACACACACACATCCACACACACAACACACACACACACACAGAGAGCAGAGAACAAAACAGACAGACAGACACAGACAGACAGGCAGAGACGGAGACAGAGACAGAGAGAGTGGGCTGGGGACAGAGAGGAGACAGACAGATAGACAGACAGAGACGAAGGCACGTAGAGACATGCCGATGAAGAAGAAGAAAAAAGGGGGGGGGAAAAACGGGGGGGGAAAAAAAATGGCGACAGAGGGGCACACAGACAGACAGACAGACAGACGAGAGCAGAGAAATACAGAGTGGGTAACAACAGACTCACCGTTTCCGGGACTGTGAAGTGTGGTCCGGCCTCTTCGGGGTCCGTGTGCTCTCCGTTTGACCTGCTGACCCACGCCCCGTGACCTTGACGGTATCCTTCCCATGAACTGGGTTCTCCCCCGACCCGCCTGTCCTCCTCCTCATCATTCACCACTTTCCGCATACTGCCATCATCCACGGTTTCATCTGCCTCCTTCTCACCCTCCTCGTTCATTTTCGCAAAAGTCGCCGCTTCCTGCTTCGTCGGGGTTTCCGTCACCGTTCAAAAGCCCTGGGCGCGTGACGTCAGAACCCTTCCTGTCCACTGCCACTTCCGTTCCACCGACAGGAGTTCCGGTTCCTGTTTCGTGGTTCGCCGCGTCCGTTCCGCCACGGTTCAGCTGTTTGCTGAGGTTTCGATTGTCTGGACAGCTTTTGTGTTCTCTCTGTGGGTCGATGCGCATCTTGTCTTCAACAGGTCTTTCTCTGGCATTCTTGTTCCCGGTTTCCTGCTCAGTTCCCATCAGTTTATGGTCTTCTTCTCCTTCTTCTTCTTCTTCCAGGTTCTCCCCTGAGGGTAGGTCCACAGCAGTATCAATTTTTCGTCCACGGGTTCCCGGCAGTTCCGTGACACGCACGTCCTCGGTCACCTGAGAGAGATTGTCAGCAACAATGATCTCCCGCAACGCCTTGGCCAGGGCCTCCATCTTCACCGTCACAGGGTCCGGCCTGTTTTCCTCCCAGGGGAAATCCACGTCGAAGATGCCCACGTCTTCGTAAATGTCCGGAATGAAGCTGTTCTTTTCTGTGGCGTCCAACACAAAGTCGCCGCACTTTCCTGTCCGGCCATCGTCATCGCGCAGATCGTACTCTTCTCCTGCCGGACATGACCTGGTTCTCGTCGTTCTTGCAAACCCTTTGGATTCCTTTTTCTTCTTCGGCGCTTTCCTTGTCCCTAAACAGGAACCCGTTCTCACACTGTTTGGACATTTTCTGGAAAACAGGCAGCCACGTCATCATATTCCTGGTCGGAGGGGTCTAGAAAGTTCTGCCTTGCCGTTGTTCTGATCCTCCCTCTGGGACGGGGCAGCACTGCTAGCGATGACTTTGTTGACGTGTGTCTGTGACGTTGTCGTCGTCGTCGTCGTCGTCGTCGTCGTTGTCGTCCTGTTCCAGCTCTTCGGC
>JADBJO010010208.1:55000-57500 GCA_016801955.1 Conus betulinus
GAAGGAGGGGAGTGGAGGGGGGGGGGGGGAGAAGTAGAAAAACAGACTGGAAAATTACAGACCTACTCGACCAGTGTGACAAAGAGAGAGAGAGAGAGAGAGGAGAGAGAGAGAGAGAGAGAGAGAGGAGAGAGATGAGAGAGAAGGAGGAGACAGAGAGAAGAAAAAAAAGCGGTGAGGCTAAGAAGACAAACAAGAGACAGAATGGAGGACTGACAGAAAGAACGAACGAACAGGAGAAAGTGACAGAAAAAAAAAAAAAAGATGGGGGGGGGGGGGGGGGGGACGAAGAAAGGCAGGATGTAGGTGACAGAGCAAGAAACGTACGAGAGAGACAGAAAGAGGAGAAAGAAAAAGAGAGAGAGGAAGAAAGACACAGGAAAAGAGAGAAAGAAGAAAAGAGAGAAAGGAAGAAAACAAACAAAAGTGAAAAAAAAAAAAAGAGAGAAAGACGGAGAGGGACAAAAAATAAAAAAGAAAGAAAGAAAGAAAGAGAGACAAAAAGAAAGAAGAAGGAAAGAAGAAGAAAAAAACAGGAAAGAACGTCAAAGAAACGCAGACATAATCCTAGTTGACAACTAGAAAGAACACCCCCACCCCCCTTTCTCAGTTCCACCTTCTATCTCTCACCTCACATCTTCACTACCATGACCTAATCGACGAGACACACGTGCTTCAAAACGAAATTATCCCGGGGAAATCACCAATTTTTCCCTTTGAAAACAGCTAAGTATTCAGGGAAACCAAAACTGTTCCCGGATAATCGTTAGAGAGTGAAAAGTTCTTTTCTCGAATAAATTAGCAACAAGAATGACTCGGGATTTTTTTTGTTTGTTTGTTTTTTGTTTGTTTGTTTGTTTGTTTTGTTTTTTGGGGGGCTGAGGGGGGTGGAGATTGTCATGACAAGAGAAATGTGTGTTTTTGTCATGAATGTATTGGATATAAAACGTAAGTGAACATTCACGTTTGAAGAGTGTAGGTGGATATTTTGAAAGAAGAGAGAGAGAGAGAGAGAGAGAGAGAGAGAGAGAGAGAGAGAGAGAAAGACAGAGAGAGATTTTGACTTGTGGAGCTATGGCCACAGTGTTAGACCACATGTGAATAGTGCTTCAATCCCTAACTTTCCTTAAATTTGATTGGACGCTGAGGCACGTGATGGGTGAGAGAAGCTCGCTGGTTGGTAGGACGGGTGGGTGTGTTCCCCATCTGTACGGCTGACCAGGAACTACCCAACAGGAGGACAGGTCTCTTGACTTGGGTCAAGACTAGACAGACAATATTTTCAACCTTTGTGTGTGTGTGTGTGTGGTGTGGATGTGGAGGCGGGAGGGGGGGTGGGTGGGTGGGAGGGTTGGGAGGGTGAGTGTGGGAAGAGTGTTTGTGCTTGCATGAAGATATCTTTCTGATGGGATTAATTTACTATGGATTCTTACACAGACAGTTTACGCCTTTGTGTGTGTTAGTGTGTGTTAGTGCGTGTGCGTGTGTGTGTGTGTGTGTGTGTGTGTTGTCGTGGTATATGGTTGCTGTGCTGTCGAAAATGAATTTTCCATCTCTTGGACAATAAAATTGTTATCCTGTTATCCTGAAAGGGAAAAACCTGGTGCTTTTCGAGCGACCAGTCAGTGGTCATTGATGTAGTGCAGACTGAAGTGTGCATGGGATTTTATATAGCATTGATTCCCTTCGAAGGGGGCCAGAATAGCTCAGCTGGTAGAGCGCCGGACTCGTCATGCAAGGACTGCGGGTTCGAATCTCCGTCGGTCCGTTTCGGTACAGGGGGATTTTCCCCTCGGAGTTAACATTAGTTCTGACTCCATTTCCCATACAGTCCTTCGAATGAGACTATAAACCGAGGTTCCGTGTGTGAGTGCACGCGTAACATCTTGCACACACGTCAAATCCCATCACCGACTTTCGGAAGAGAAGGCCAGTTTGGCCGTTGGTATGGATGACACGTTACACATAGCACGCACCTTCCCCGAAGATGGAGTATGGCTGCCTTAATGGCGGGATGAAAAAAAAAAAAACGGTTATGCACACAAAAACTCCACTCCCTCTGTTGGGTAGATGGAATTAATACATGTCTGTCCATATAGGGAGTGTCCGCAGAAGTATCAGCTGCGTACGCAGAAGTAGTAGAAGATTTTCCTTTCGGAAAAAAAAAAAAAAAAAACTCGGCGTTGAAACATCGGACTGAAAGCCTAACTCCTGCAAGTGGACCATAATAAAGAAAAGATCAAAACGCACTGGAGACAGGACAGGGTGCGATACAATAAACCCCGAACAATAATGATAACAATGATAATAATAACAATGATAGTAATAATACTAACAATTCAATCATGATAATAATAATAATTTACTAACAGTAACAACATAATAATAATAATTTACTAACAGTAACAATAATAATAATAATATCATGATAATGATAATAACAATGATGATATAATAGTAATATTGTTAGAACGATAATGAAAAACAACAACAGCAACAA
>JADBJO010010208.1:60000-67500 GCA_016801955.1 Conus betulinus
TACTTACGCTCGCACGCACGCACGAATGCACACACACACTGCCAAGTGTTTTTTTTTTTTTTTTTCGTACTCTTGATCCAGAAGTCTCAGAGACGTGTTAGATAGGTCCCGTCCACCTCACTCTCCCAGATTTTTTTGTTATGCGGCAACCAATGATGGAATCTCATCACACAGCAGTGTGTAATCCAGCCTGTGTCAAACTGGTAGTGCGCACGGGGGGTCTTGGTGACCTCGTTACCCGCGCGGGATAAAAAGTGCAAAGTTGCGTTAACTGTGCCTGTTTTGCATCAAGCTTGCTGGCGACACAAGATGTGTGTAAAATGAAAAATTCTTTTTTCCCGTGCAAGAGCAGTCTCTCAAGTGAGTTTTATGCCCCTTCTTTTGGCTGTTTAAGCGCGGGGTTGGTTACTGTCAGCCCTTTTCTCACCATGCCACCACGAAGAAAACTTAGCACCTTTGACAAAACCAGGGCGATTTGCGGATACAAGATGGCATTGCAAAGGCTGAAGTGGCGCGACGACTTGGTGTGCATCATTCAGTTATTGTTAGACTGAATCAGCGTTTTAGGGCGACCAACAGCGTTGAAGAGAGGCCACGGTCAGGTCGGCCTAGGCAGACTACTCCCAGAGAAGATCGTTTCATCGAGAGGCAGGCCCTATTGCAGCGGGATACCACTTCCACCAGCATCCAAAGGCAGCTTCGTATGGCAAATAACACCATCCTCAGCCGTCAAGCCATACGAAACCGTCTTCACCACTTCGGCCTCAGATCACGTCGCCCAGCTGTTCGACCACGACTGCTAGCAGCCCATAGGCTGGCTCGCCGAGCTTTCTGCCATCGTCATGTGAGATGGAACCAACAACAGTGGTCCCAGGTCCTCTTTTCAGATGAGTCGCGGTTTAGTCTTGAACACAATGACGGCCGAACTAGAGTTTGGAGGCGTGTTGGTGAACGTTACATTGATGCAGCTGTTCGCCAGACCAGGGCCTTTGGGGGAGGATCTGTTATGGTATGGGGTGCCTTCAGCCTCCACCACAAGACACACCACTCTACCATATTGATGGAAACCTCACAGGCATCCGCTATCGGGATGAAATCCTGGCGCCTTTTCGTTGTTCCGACCATGCAACGGATAGGACCCATGGCAGTCTTCCAAGACGACAATGCTCGGCCACATAGGGCCCGGGTGGCCGAAAACTTCATTGTGCAGGCCGGCATCAACAGGATGATCTTCCCGGCGTATAGTCCCGACCTCAATCCCATCGAGCATATGTGGGATGAGTTGGGGGGGAGACGTGTGAAGAGAGAACCATCCACCTCCCAGAGACCGCCAGGATCTCTTCCAAATGCTGCAACTGGAATGGCAGAGAATCCCTCAGAGGGTCATCAGAACACTGGTCAACTCGATGAGGAGTCGCTGCGTGGAAATGTCTCGCCAATGGCGGTGGCCACACCCACTATTGAAATGAATTTTGTGTGAACTGAACAGATTTTGCGAACTTTGATTTCGACCCATCCTCTGTTTAATTGTCTGTAAATCAACAACCGTTCATTCGATCCCAATGAAAATTCAATGTACGTTGGAACAAGATAATGAATTAAATCTGTCCCAATTTCAAAAAATCGTGGCTTTTATATTTTGGAAATTATGCGGTGAGGGGGAGAGAGAAAGAGAAAGAGAGGATGAGAGACAGAGCAAGAGAGACAGACAAACAGACAGAGCAAGACAGAGACAGACAGAATGACTCTTAAAAACGGGCCCTTTGTTCGCTTATTTCACCCCATGCAGACATACGGGCAGACACAGGGTTAGAGAGGGACCAACACACACACACACACACACACACACACACACACACACCACACCCCGAGACATCCTCACCCCGTGGACAGCGGTCAGGTCATTTTGGAAAGTTGTGAGGGCGATACAGAAGGGCAGAAGGGAGGACTCCAAAACAAGCAGAGGGAGGGACAGTGGGGTGGTGTATGAAGAGGTAAAGCGCTGGGGGTGGGGGGTGGCGGGGTGGGGGGGGAGGAGGGGTGGGCACTGGGAACACAGCCCAGCTAATAGCAGCGTTGTTGGGGAAAAGTAATTATCAGAGAAGAAAGAAAGCGGCAGGTTACCCCCCACCACACAACAACCACCACCACCACCACCACCCCTAGTCGACGGCTTTGTTCTTGGTCCGACTGCCATCTTCCAGCTAAATTATTCCCATTGAAAAAGAAACAGGGAGGAGGGAGAGAGAGGGGATGGGAGAGAGGGGGGGGAGGGAGGGGAGAGAGAGAGGTGGGAGGGGGAGGGAGAGGAGAGGAGGGAGGATGGGAGAGGAGAGAGGGAGGAAGAGAGAGGGAGGAGAGGGAGGGAGGGAGAGAGAGAGGAAGGATAGAGAGGGAGTGAGAAAGAGTGTGGAGAGGGAGGGAGAGGGGAGTGCGAGAGAAAGGGAGAGGGAGGCACAGAGAGAGGGAGGGAGGAGGGTGAGAGAGGGAGAGGGAGGGAGGGTGAGAAGAGAGGGAGGGATGGAGAGAGAGAGAGGGAGGGGAAAGAGAATGAACGAAGACGTCAGCACACAAAAATAGGTACAGAAAGAGAGGAAGGGAGACAAAAGGCAGATCTATGGTCAGAGAAAGGTACACACAAATAGACAAGAGATAGACGCCAAGACAAATAATAATAACACATACGGAAACGTTAGTATAGAAGGGGGGGGGGGGGGGAGACAGACAGTCAGGCTGGCTGAGTGACTGGAAGGAGCTGAGGAGGGGGGGGGGGGGGGGAGGGGGGCGACAGCAGCACAGACACAACAGTAACGGAGACAAAAACACACAGACACAGGGGATGAAGCAGAGCCGTACGCTGGGCAGACACGATTAGCTCTTTAACAGAGAAGCCACAAACCCGGTCTGAAAGCAGCGGGGATAACAATGCTTCCCTCCCCCTTCCCCATCCCCCCCCCTCCCTAGCCCCCTCTCCTGCCTTTCTTCTTTCTTCTGCCCCCCCCCCCCACCACCACCCATCCACCCACCCAACATGACCCCCCCCCCCCCCCCCCCCCCCCCCCGACCTATGACCTATGGACAAGCCCCATCCACAGAGAAGATGGCGAGTAACCGACTACCTTTCAGCTCCCTGGAGCTTTCCGCTCCTCCAAGTTCAAGTACATTAAAGAGGAAGATGGTCTGAGGGGATAACGCACTTAGGCGGCCTAAGGAAGCAAGCCAGCCACCACCAACCACACGATTTATGTACCAGAGACGCATGTCATAAAGGCGAGGGGGGGGGGGAAGAAGAGAATTCTCGCTTGCTCTAGTGAGCGTATGGCGTTTCAGGTTCGGGTCTCCGGGTTACAGATGAGGCCCAAAAATGCTACTATTATTATTCTCTATTACACTCAAAGCTGCACCTGGCTTTTTGTCAGAAGATCAGCCAGTACCCAACAAAACATCTTCATGGCACAGTCCAGCCCTTGGTCCGTACCGAGGCTGACCAGAGACAGTTCTCCCTACAGAGGGAGCACTGTCTTTGGTCTGACTCAGAGGCAGATCCAATGTCCAGCTTCTTCTAAATATTACAGCACGATCCACACGACCTTCCATTCTTTTTCTGTCGTCTGCTAGACTTTTCCCCTCCCAAATCCTTGTGCTCTATCAATGGCGAACAAGCACATGGAAGTCCACAATGTAAGCATAATTCTGCTATCCTTGCTGACATACGATATTGAACTGATTTACCCACCCAAAATTCCAAGATAAAATCGTCCTTTTCACATTACAAAAAAAAAAATCTTGTTTTTACCACATAGCCAGGGCAATATTCATCTAGTCAAACTGTGTTCTTACTACTTGACCTCTGTGGTGACCCCAGACTCTGACCTTCATAGCACGATAGGGGCTACAATACAGGCAAAGGTGGACAGACAGACAGACAGAAAGATGGAGAGAAAGGGGAAGGGGAAGAGGAGACGAGGCGGCGGGCGGTAAGGCACAGACACAGGAGTGACAGAGACAAAACACACACAAGAGACAGGGCATGAAGCCAAACCGTCACGCTGGGCAGACACGATTAGCTCTTTAAACAGAGAAGCCACAAGCCCGGTCTGAAAGCATCGGATAACAAAGCTTCCCCTCCCCCTTCCCCACGTCCACCCTTCCCCCGCCCTATACCCTCTTCTTCCTCCCCCTCCCCCGCCTTCCTTCCCCCGGCCTTCTTTCTTCTGCCCCCCCCCCCCCTCCCCATTCTTCCCGACACGACACCCCCCCCCCCCTCCCCCTCTTCTAACCTATGGACAAGCCCATGTACAGAGAAGATGCTGAGCGACCGACCACCTTTTCTCAGCTTCCCCAGGCTTTTCAGCTCCTCCAAGATCAAGACACATTAAAGAGAAAAGGTGGTCTGGCCGGATAAAACATTTAGGCGGCCTAGGAAGCCACCAGCGAGCCTGGCGATTCACATACCAGAGACCGCGCGTGTCATGGAGGCGAGAGAGGGGAGAGGATTCTCGCTCGTTTTAAAGAGTGTATATAACGTTTTAGGTCCAAAGTCCAAGCTTACAGTTCAGATTTTTTTTTTTTTTTTAAGGCAAGACGAACAACATTCAAGACAATGAAGAAGAAAAAACGAACAAACACATGTCCTCAAACTGGATCTGGGGTAATCGTACTTTTCCACTCCACGAGTGTTGAAAGTGCTCTGAGAGCTTAGTCTCAACAAAAAAAAATTAAATTGAATTAAATAAAAAGCGCAAATAGAGGACAAAAGAGGACCAGAACGCTTTCACGAAGGTTAGCGGAAAGGCAGAAAGCTTGCTTTCACCATGCCCACGTACACATAAAAGGGAAAGGGGGGGGGGGGGGGGAGGGGGAGGGGCAGAGAGAATGAAACTGTATCCCCCATCTTCCGAAAGATCAGCGCGAGTAACTTTCTCTTCTCTATCACATTCTTAGCTCTGTTGCTTTTTTTTTTTTTTTTTTTTTTTTTTTTGCTTGTTTGTTTGTGTTTTGTTTGTTTTGTTTCTGTTTTTAAACCTGTCCGTCTACTGGGAGTTTTTGTTTTCTGTCTGCCTTTGAAGTTCATTCTTCTGTCTTTCTTGGAGAAGTCTTCAGTTTTTTTTTCTCTCTCTCCGGAACACACTTAACGTGTGCCAGGGTTTTTTTTTTGGGTTTTTTTTCTTCAAAGCAGCAATTCGGCGACTGGGCAGTGAAACTGACCACACTGTACAGAGTGGACACTAACTGTCCAATCTGCAGTGTCTATTATCAGCCCATGTGACCTTCAGAATTCTCGGTTTTTAAATGGTTTCCATAATGTTTCTTTTCAACTTCTTTCTTTCCAACTGAGAGAGAGAGAGAGAGAGAGAGAGAGAGAGAGAGAGAGGGGGGGGGGGGGGGGAACTAGGCGGAAGATGACTAGGCGGAACTAGGCGGAATGATGCTCTCAACACAGCCCAGTTTTATCAGCCCTATGACGCGTCAACAGTTCAGCAGCTACCTTCTCATCTAGCCGCGCTATACAGGTACAGACTGTCTTCGCCATTTCTCGGGGGAGGGGAGGGAGGGGGTTCTTTTCTTGATTGTTTTGTTGTTGTTGGTGGTGGTGGTTTGTTTCAAAGGTATGGAACGAACCCCTAGTCCCCCTGCCCTGATATAGCCCTCTGCGGTCGGCTGGGCTACGCGACCCAAATCAATAATAAACACTAATCCGGCTTTTGAAGGACAAAGACGAACATGTCAAAATAACCGATAATGGACACATGAGCGTTCGCATAATAGCGATAATATTACAAACATTTTCATACGTACACGCATTGTGGGTGTATAGTCGTGAGTGAGCATGCGTGCGCGCGCGCGCTCCCTCGCGCGCAAGTAAGTGTGTGTGTGTGTGTGTGTGTGTGTGTGTGTGTGCGTGTGCGTGCGTGCGTGCGTGCGTGCGTGCGTGCGTGCGTGCGTGCGTGTGTGTGTGTGTGTGGTGTGTGTGTGTGTGTGCGTGTGTCCGTGTGTGTTGTTGGTTATGTAAAGCGCTTAGAGCCATAATTTTTTAGGGAATTGGCGCTATTCAAATTAACATTATTATCTTCAGTATTGGATACTATTCGCGATTCACACAGATGACAAGTTTCTATTTTCTATATTCAGAGCTGTTCATCGTTTTATCAAACAACAAAAAAAACGTTTTTGAAAAAAACATGTAAAACTTCGCATGCGGTAATGATACATATGTTTATGAAAATGAAATCTTAGAGCAGAAAATATTCTCTCTCTCTCTCTCTCTCTCTCTCTCTCTCTCTCTCTCTCTCTCTCTCTCTCTCTCTCTCTAAAACGCTTCATGAAAATATTAATGATGTGTGAGTGGTTGACTACCATGCATTTTATAGTCTTTAGTGTTTACTTTGCTTACTATTATCTTTTCTTATTTTTCCTCAATTTTGTACGTGTTTGCATTTATGTGTATGTGTAAAGTATGTTTATGTACATGTATATATTTACATTTTTGTATACGTGTGGGTATGTATTTATGTTTGTTTGTTTCTTGCGTATTTTGTTTTGCATAGTAACTTTAAAAGTATCCTGTCATTTCCTTGTCTACATGTGTAATTATAAACATTTGAACACACTATAAGCATAAGCTTGTTGATGTTCAAAATTTTCACATTTTGTAAAGCTACGTTTTGTAAAGTGTAAAATAAAATTTGCTTAAACCAGATGACAAGTTTTCCAGGCGGACAGACGGAAGGTGGGTGTGGGGAAAGGAGGGGAGGGGATGGAGGGGGGGGGGGGGGGGGGGGTCGCGAGGAGGTTGATCGATAACAAGTGTCAAAAAATACCAAAGGCAAAGACAAAAAAAAAAAGGTCCAGGGAGCCGAAGAAAAGTGGCATCAGTTATCTTGTATCACCACACATCGACACACACACACACATACGTACATCGTGCAGCCTTCGTTTTTACACTGATATGAAGAGTTCCCAGCAGCTCTCCCCCCCCCCCCCCCCCCCTTCATTCCCTCCAAATTAGTGTAAAACACACACACACACACACTCACACACTTACTCACTCACTCTCTCTCTCTCTCTCTCTCTCTCTCTCTCTCTCTCACACACACACACACACACACACACACACACACACACACACACACACACAGGGGGTGGATGGGAAAAAACAAACAGAGAGACTGAGAGAGATAGACAGACAGACATGAAACAGAGACACAAGACAGACAGACAGACAGATAGCAAGAGCGAGGAAAAAGGGGGAGGAGTATAGAGCGAGAGAGCGAGACAGAGCAGAGCGAGAGAGAGAGAGAGAGAGATACAAACAGACAGACAGACAGAGAGACAGACATACAGACGAACAGAAAGGAACAACAACCAAAAGACGCAGCACCATTGTTGAGAAGCACACGCAAGACCCCAGTGGGAGCCGATCGGGGGGCCGAAGACAAACATCCTCCCCATCCCTGGCTGTTCATCTGCCATCGACTCCAGCCGTCTACATGCACGCGC